>JAHQIW010001787.1:0-245023 GCA_019055375.1 Parelaphostrongylus tenuis | reverse complement strand
AAAGAAACAGACTGAGTAATGACGTAAAAAGTGGTGCTATACTATAATAAAGCGTACCATTAGTGATATTCAACATGAATTCTCTGTGCGCTTTACACGTTTCAGCCAAGATGCGATTATTTTTAGATAGATCTCGATGCCAGCAATCAGATGGACTATTGGATTCCGGACCAAAAGAAACAGACTGAGTAATGACGTAAAAAGTGGTGCTATACTATGATAAAGCGTACATCAGTGATTATTGTTCAACATGAATTCTCTGTGCGCTTTACACGTTTCAGCCAAGATGCGATTATTTTTAGATAGATCTCGATGCCAGCAATCAGATGGTACTATGGATTCCGGATCCAAAAGAAACAGACTGAGTAATGACGTAAAAAGTGGTGACTATACTATGATAAAGCGTACATCAGTGATATTGTTCAACATGAATTCTCTGTGCGCTTTTACACGTTTCAGCCAAGATGAGGAAAAGAAAGAAGAGGGGAAGAGGGGGGAAGGAGAAAAAGAAAAAGAGAGGAGAAAGGAGGAAAAAAGGAGCGGGGAGGAATGGAAGAAAGAGGAGAGAAGGGAGGAGTGGGCAACAGTGAAGAGATGGGCGAGTGTTACACGTGCAGCAAAGAGGCGTTAATCGTGAGAGAGCTCGAGGCCAGAATCAGTGGTATATGGATTCCGGAATCCAAAAGAAAACGGATGAGGCGTAATGACAGCACCACTGACGTTATATTGCGCGCGCGCTCGTGTCGTCCGGAGGGCCCGTTACCACGTATGATAAAGCCGTACCATTATATCTCAGTGACGTCTTGTGCGTACTACACTGTTTTCAGCAAAGATGCGATATTATAATGCAGTGCGCGGATGAACACAGCTAACAGATCGGTACTATTGGATTCGGACCTTGCCCGATGGAGTAATGAGTAAAAAATGGCCGCTAGCCCTGTACTCCCTGACGGATAGGGATGTTCAACAGACGTATTCTCCCCCCCCTTTTGCCTCCGCCTCCACCTTCATTGACCGCGATTATGTTAGATTTTCATCCGATGCCAGCAATCAGATGTGTACTAATGGCATCCGGCCTCACAAGAACAGACTAAGTAATGATGGAAAAAGTTTCGCCTGTACTCCATGATATAACTTTGCCTCATCTATTTGTGTACCTTCTGCCGACATCTCTTATCTGTGGCTTTTCCCAGTAGGCGGTCACATCCATGCACACGTGGTTTCGAGCTTCTAAAAAACATCGGAACTGAATAATTGCCGTAGCTGCTGTGAAATAAGTATGCACTGTTTCAGCAACATCATATTGATGTTAGCAGAAGATATTCCATGTAATCCGAGAAATCCACGTCCTGGTAAGTTGTTTTTGATACTTCTTTGTTTTGCTATTACTGCTACAATTCACCCACGTTGGAACAACTCGCATAATTCATTTGTAAGCCAAACACGATGTTGTTGTAATACAATTTATTCGAATAGCTGACGTTGGGGCGGTTCCGCCTTCTCTAGAGCAGTGAGAGATCGGGTTGCCCACAACACAATCAGCTAAACATCTCCATTACTTCAACCAAAATATGATCAAATCTAGATTTCGGTCGCACCGAGAGCAAAACAGTTCTGGTGCTTTTCAGTTATATAGGAGCAAATGAAGAGTCGGCCTCATGCGCTGTACAAGAACTTTTCACAGGAGTGTTAGTAACCATACGGAAGCTTAAATATCTGGCTATAGCCTTACGTGGCCGGTTTTTCAAAACACCCTTTCATAACGCAATTCAAAATGACATTATGTCTTGCATCGACTGCGTGCCTGCTTTTTTATCACGCACATAATTCGCTGGAAGCAGGAAAAGTATGCGAACGTGTGGAGGAAATGTCGTAGTATCTAAGTCAACAATTTTATATGGAGTTTCTTTCAAAGCGGAGAAAAATTTCCCAGTTGGATAACAAGTTGAACCCCACATGTCTAACTCGTCAGGTCATGATCGATCGCCTCACCCCCCCCCCCCCCTGCCCCCTCCTCCTGCTCCTCCTTGTTTGGCTGGTATGTAAGCTCTCCGGTATGTGGTACTCGATCTTACATACTTTGCTACACTCCAAGGAAACGCTCCTCTTGAAAATAAGCGCAGCGTTGGAATTCTTGAATCTTGTGCTATCGAATGATAACTAATAGTCTAAAGAAAGAGCTGAGTCCGGCGATGTGTAAAACACAGATTTTTTCTTACTTCTACAACGCTATCAAAAGAGCTTTCCCAAAAAGTAAACACATTTTTAAGTTTTTTGAAGGTTGTGCTGTCGTAAGAATATTAGCAGTCTATGGAAGGGGCTTAGTTCAAGGAACCATAAGAAGATAAGAAAAAAGAATATGAAGCGGTGATTATATGAAACGCTGTTTTGCTCTTCATACGGTCGAAATTTAGATTAGGTGTTTTTCTGCAGAAGTAGTAGAGGTGCGTGGCTGATTGATTTGCAGACAACTTGATCGTTCCAGGCTTTGAAGAGGGCGAAACTGTCGAAACTGCAGGTATTCAAATGAATTGTGTTATAACTGTATCGTTTCTGGCTCACAAAGCAAAAACTATGATTTGTTCAAGAATACTAATGTTTAGTAGATCGTCTTAAAAATTATTACAGTCCATATAATTTTCCAACCTCTTCTCTTTATCTATAATGCGGCCGTTTGTTATTATCACACTGGTATTTTGTTCCGTTCTTATTTTGTTTCAGTTTTTTTTTTTCAAATCACCAACTACCTTTCAATTTTCTGAGCTGTGTTCGTTTCATGGCAAGATATAGATGGGCATAAGATCTTTGCGAGAACATATGTTTAACCAAAGTTGAATTCTAATCAGATCAAGGTCTTGATTGGAAAGCCTGTAGTTTTGGCGCTGATGTCTGGAGCCTTGTAGTGAATGCCGTGTAGTGAATGCCTGACAAAGGGTAATCGAGCATCGTTGTGGTGATTGAATATGTATCTGGTCTATCTGGACTTGCGGTGGCTTTCCATCACATCTAATTGGTGCTATTATCTTCCCAGACGAGTCAAACTCTTTTTCCAAAACCCTAATGATTAGAAGCCTTGGTGAACTCAGTGCGGCGTCGAACTCACTCCATTCTGTATTGCAGGGAACCTCAATGATGGCACCATATGCGAATATATTTGTTATATTCCTATGCGTGCTATAGTATGCGATCATCATTGATGGTTCCATCTTCGAGCTTTGTTGGAGGGGAATGGGTAAATAACTTCACTTAAGGATCAACGGACTGAAATTGTTGAGAACTTCAGCAGATGTCTATTTCTGGAAATTTGAGTCGCTGCATGGGTTAAGAGTCTTATCTATGAGGAGTTGTTCGAGATGTAAACAGGTACTAAACAATGTTTCTCTTGCGAAGGTGATTGGGAAGGCGGTATGGGAAGGCGTTGATGAGCGGTTGGCCCTCTAAAAGGTGAAGAAATTAGGAAAGGCACCTCAAACACTGACGAGATTTATTTTCGTTACAACAAAGGAGGTGAACGCTTTAGGAAATCGTGGTGAAATAGTGTACTTATGTCCGCATCCGCCGTAATGACTCTGTCAAAATCCACCGCTTTTCCCTCTAAAGCTATCAGAAAACTGAGCAACATCTGGTATTCATTCACCTTCCTAAAAGTTCTTAAGACGACCGGTCTGTATATTGGGTCTTCTCATAAGTTTAGGCACAAGAGCATTTAATACCATGTAATTCAGAATTGATCAAAAATGCTTTACAGCGCTATTCTAAGTATGCGCCATCAGCCTGAACACATATCTGCCATCTCTCAGGCAACAAATCAATACCGCTTTGTGCAGAATTTTGTGAGCATTTTTTGGTACTAAATTTGGCCATGCTTGGCGCATCATACCCTCATGACATCATGGCGAAACTCAGCAAAAAATTGAAACGCTGTTCGCGTGGACACCAGTCTTTGAGCCTTTGCGTGATTGATGTTCTCCATGGCGGTCTGTGCATCGCGTCCCATTTCATACTCGTGAAGCAGTAAATTGTAATAAAGGCTTCATGGAGCGGCCATGATGGGGCAAATATGGACAAATTGTCAACGTCAATTTGATTCTTTATTCTTTTTTACCCGTTGCAATTTCGATTCGTTCTCTTCACAGCATAATTACTTAAGGTAGTCTTAACTATGAAACATTAAAGCTCCAAAGCTTTTGGCTTCACTAAGGCTCTCTGAGAAATACTTCACGTATTCGTTTTCATTTAGCATCAGTTGAGGTCTTTCATGCAAATGTGGATTTTACAGTGGCTCCCAATGGCTCATCGTTGCATCAAGTCAATACTGCTATTCTCCTAGGTTAGTCTGGTGCCAATTACCTAACTGCATAGGGATGGAGAGCTTGGTAAGCCCCGGACGCGATAATCAACTATCGACCACGTGTTTTTCACAGGACACTTCTAATTACTGCGCCGCACGCACTCTTATTGTAAGGAATCATTTAGAAAGAATAGCAAACTTCCATTGCTGTATATGGCCTGCCTTGTCACATGCAATATCAACAGTTTCGCGACTACGCATAGATTGTCGTCGTGTTTAGCTTGTCTCTTAGGAGACTTATACGTGCCATTACCGTGGTATTTTTTTGTCGAAAAATGATTACTATTAGAATCGTGAGATTGCTGTCACATATAAGCCATATTTGAGCGCATGTGATTCAGTTGTCAGAGGTCATTGTAAAGGTCAGATATGCACTCAGTACTTTAAACGGAGTAAAAAAAATTGAAGACGATATGGTGCTTCCCACAGGTATTGATCAACTCCGAGAGCTTTATTCTTTATCGTCTTTAAGTTATATTTATGGATACGGTCTAGCATGGATCGTTCTTAATGATGTGCATCCAATGGCTATTTCTAAAATGAAAATTCAAATTAGGATTGAGTTGTTTATTGTGAATGGAACGCCAAGACTGGCTAGATTTTGAACAAGGTGAAATATCAATGCTTGATTAATAACTGCTTATGCTTATCAAGATTCTAATCGATTTGATGTCGACGATTCTCTATGTGAATTGTATTCTTCCATTGTTGAATCAGCTTTTGGTCGATGTATGTGTGTTGATGGGTAGACGTTTTTTCTTCATTGTTCGACTTAACTTTTTGCGTGACTTGTTCTGTAGTGTGAACATCAACTTCTGCGACGTTGCAGTCTGCAATATTACGCAATTCTCATATGACAGTGTATCTCACGCAGAAAGGGGTCACAAAAAAATTAGAGTGTTATGGACTTTAACTTTTTTCTCAACTCTTTAGGGGCTACAATTAATCGCTGCGTGAAGCGCGATTTTCATTATATAATCAAGTTTTTTTCTTCGTTGTGAAATAAGCCTTGAATTTTGTGTGCAAGTTTCATACTCCATGATTTTTTGTGTAGCTTCCTATATCTTCGGTGCATAGACAACTCTTTTGTGCATAAATAGCTTATGTGTTAAACACTGACTTATTTTCGCTCTTATAGCGCTCTACGAAGGCTATCGCGAAAGCCAAGCCTAGTTCCGAAATCACCGGATTTAGGCTACTGAATGAATACTAAAAGTTTAGTGAAACATCAACCACACAATAATGGACGCCGAAGATGAAGCGTATCCTCCTTTGGATGCTATAGCGCACTAAGGCCTCCAGAACTCAAGCACTATCTTGGATTCGTCGTTTTCTAATCCGTCGAATGCTACTAGAAGGCTAGTGGAATTGTTCTGTTCAACGAAAAAGGCAGTTAGATTTGTGCACTGAAAATGACACACGCAGTCGCGAAAGTGTTCACCATCAGTTCCTCAACGATATCGGTAGCCTCAGTTACTTCTCCTTTTACACCATATAGAACTTACAGCATGGCATCCTCTCAGACAGTGGGTTCTGTTCGAGTCTTACATGTCTGACCATTTGTGGATCACATTTTTCCACTGTTGTTAGAATAATCTGATGAGGTTTTGACGCCTTCCATGTTTGTACTGCCTAGAAAATGAGTTATCTGCGAACCAGCTCTCAAATCTACAGTTGAACTGTGAAGGTTCAAATACAGATCAAAGATTGAATTTACCTCTTCGTCAACTTTTCTATACAATGTTCGCGAATCTACTTCCTTCACTCGATATTTGTTACATTTTACGTAATGAACCTATAATTTACATTGATTTTTCTGGACTTCTTCTGTTTTATAATTTGTCATCCTATTCTCTTGTCGTACACAATGTTTTATCACCTTAATTACGGAGAGTTTTGGCATTCGATATTCGATAGCCACGTGTTTGCCGTAGGCTATTGTAAACGTGATTGTTTCCCAAAGCGGCCTCAATCTTTCTGCATGCAGTGGCCCTTGCGGTGGAAGCATCAGATGAGCGGATGCAATTTTTCGTGAAATTTCTTGTTTCTGAAATGACTGTGTCGATTTCTTTGACGAATCTAAACTTTAACCGCACAACCTATGAATATAGTTTGACTTTTATTCTCTGGAACTCCTTTAGAGCTTCTGCAGTTCGTTCGTTTTTTGATGAACACCATAGAAATGTTAAACGTCGGTTGGAGTGGGCGACCGGCAATGGAAACTGTTCTAAACGTGTTCTCGAGAGCACAACACCAGATCCCGATTAACTGGTACAATAACAGGAGTTAAAATCAAAATGGAAACCTTTTACGTGAGTTTTTATCGATGTTTCTGTCCAAAATGAAGAATACATATCGTTGATGACGAAGCTATCTGGATGCTCATGATTGCGTGATTAGCACACCACAGAAAGCACAACTGAAGACTTGAGGCTCCTCGTTGAAAGGAAATTGTGCCGAGGTTCTCCAAACAAATTTGTGACAGACCTCTATCGACTAGTTTTTTGACAAGGAAAGAGAACTAAGTTCACATTAGACTGCAACTCATCTTCCATGACTCGCAGGAAACGGTCGTTCAAGAAAAATTGTGCAGCATTCCAAATAGTGGGAAGCACTAGAACTTAAGAGTAGCAAATTTCAAGAAGAATCAACAGGATGCATGCGAACGTAATGTATTGACATCAGGCTTAACGAATGAAGACGGAATTGCCCCCACCAGATACTATGAATACGGAATAGGTATCTGAAAAATGGTATCTCTCTCAGTTTTCATAAACCCAACATGTCCTGTTTCAAATTCGCAATCTTGCAAGAGAAAACTATTCTGGGTTCTTTTCATGCTGCTATCGAGGAAACAAAGAGGTTAACTTTAGAAGTAAACAGTTTCACACTCAATTTCCTTCAAGCTTGAATCAACGAGATACGTGTCCTTCAATCCATATATCATATCTTCAAGAGGAAGCAGCAAGTCTTAGACTTTGTGTACGTTCGTCCTGCTGAAGGGTAGAGGAAATAAGCTTTTTGAAGCATGGAACATGGACTCTTTGATCGATTAGCTTGACGGGTATATTCTAGAGGCTATCACGAAACTTAGCTTTGTGCCTATCAAGAGTTTCGCGTTAAAGATCATTCACTTGCGTACAATTGAACTGTAGCCGGGGTAACAAAAGTTCATCAGTGTCACCTGGTCTGTCCCAAACTCTGTGGGTAACGAGAAGCGTTGGAAGCGTCAGAACTGAAGCCACCCTTCCAGTATTGGTTGATCAACGAAAGTACCTTTGCAGACATGAACCACATTCTCCTTTTATAGCAATCGTACGATTATGATGAAAAGGGCATACTGTGACTGTCAATTTTCTATAAAAGCCATATTTTGCCATCAGTCTAGCTATTTTTTCAAGTTTCGACGATGAGAAACTGGGTGACGCAATGAAAAGAGTTGAGTCATGGGTGAACTGGGAGAAAATACAGTCCATCAAGAAACTACGCGATAATGGAAACACGTGTGAATGCACGCTTCCTAAAGTGCATAGGTATTATGACATGTGTGCTTAGAACATTCAATTAAGTGTAGAAAACAGCATGAAATTACAGTGGTGCAACAGAGCATCAAGGATGCATACTAGATGGAACTCATTCATCTTACAACGCCTTAACTTTCTTTATGGATAATTTTCACAACATGACTGTATGGATATTGCATGGCTTCACCTCAACCGCCGAAGCTGTTATGTACGCGTGCAACGTTTGAACTGTGCCACCTGGAGCCAAGAGTTCACTTTATTATGCCATTCCACGTAAAAACATACGTATGAAAGTTACAACTTTCATTTGGTCTGTCCTAACAAGTCCTTGATGATTCAAAATAGTTTAAGAACGCTAACAGGAATAAAAAGCATGCCAAGTATTGTTGTCATAGAATCAACTTTGTTCTTCTAAGGTGAGCTCTCTGGTAAATACTTAGGTCTCGTCGTATAAGCTGTTAATTTTTTGGTTGCATACTGATATATTTACCTTGATTTTTTGTTTTGTTGGTAAACAGAACGCAGTTACAGGGATAACAGGTGAATTAATGATATGCTGAGTAGTGGCGACGTAGGCGACATTGCAAGGCATAGTGAACGTACACTGTACAGGCACTTCAGCTGACGCAACTAAACGGTAGTGGGCCGAATGATGCTGAAATAATTACGGATCTTACTCTATGTGATCTGTAAGTATTTTTGATATATACTTGAGAGCTTCCATGCACCTCTTCAGTTTTCCATAATTCTACTTCGCATATTGGAACCGACACTAATGCTGCATTGAGATGTGCTATTACAGCAGTCTGCAGTGGATTTATACGTAGAAAGAGTGGGCTCATCACCGGAGCTGTGATATTTGGCACCATCTGCAATTACGACTTTGTTGCTTACTTCTATGAAGACATGTAAAAAGAAGTAAAGAAACGTTTCACCATTTGAGGAGCCTTTCCAGGCTGTACATCTTTGTGAATAGATCCCTTTGTATGTGCAGCTGCTCCAGTCGGTACACTGCTTTTGGTAGTATCTGGATCCGATAACGTGACTGTCGTATGAGTGACAGATGTACGTGAATCTATCTGTTTATGACGACTTGTCACAGTTGACGTGGAAGTCCCTTGCCCAGTTGTCGTATACGATGTTGAATCTTGTGATCTCAACAACTCTTGTACAGGAGGTGCCCTGTAATCAGTTCCAGTGAATTAGTTGTTGTCTCTGTTGTCATACGATTGTTATAGAGCAGCCTTAATCTGTTTGGAATGTGCATGCCTTAGGGTGTTTTTGCGGTCGTGTTCCTGGATTCGAAACATCAAATCATGGCGAGTCTCCCACCAATGCATAATCTTTGCCAGCGGGCCGTCGCATAATGTAAAAGTTGCAGAAAAAGAGAATGACCTAGTTGATCGCTTTCATTTGACGTTATGATTAGCACGTTCTTCAAATTTTAACTTTTTTAGGAGAGCAATTCATCGATCGCGTATCGAGACTTGCTTAAGCTATGTAAAACCTTCATTACATATTGTTCTGTTCTCAAGATTCAGTGGTACAAAGCCAATAAAAGTCGTGAAAACAGGATGTTAGTGATAAAAATTTGTAATTATTGGGATAAGCAGTGAGGAAACGCGACATTATTCCATTTCCTGCTCTTTGAGCATGACATCTCTCGCTTGGTCTATAACCCTTTTTCTGCTGTGGTACATCTCTAATCGTTGATTTATGTACTAAATCTCCTCACTTTAATATCTTATGTAATATCAATATGTAATCTTGATAGGTTGGAAAAAGCAAATATCTTGAAAACGATAAATGCGGTAGTTTACGTTTCCATGTTCATATCGGTATCATTATAACCCGCTCCCAATTCATATCAGAAGTTCAGTGCATAATATATAAAATTATTACCCATGAAACAATAGAACAAACAAAGTCTTTCCTACAACTCCTTGAAGTCTCATCTCTAAACAGCTCTTAGAGCCTACAAAAAATGACTGTAACTTCGAATTTTGCATGAAGTGACATTCTATTGCAATGTGCAGTATCATTTTTAGCGAATAGGTCATGATTTATAATTATTTGGAATGTTTAACCAAAATTAGCCTTATTGAAAATTTTCCATTCAAATTCCACCTTTTACTGTTGATGGGACACCTTTTAGTAACAATTAAAAAGTCTGAATTCGTTACAAAATAATAACACTGAAGACTACGTGTCTTAAGTGTAAAATCGTCGCGGTCATTGCCGCGCGCCACCAGCGCGGCGCCGCCCGCTATCGACAAAGATCTCTAAAGGGTTGTACTGTATGGTGAACCATATCACCAGCGCTAATGACTATCTCCATTGACAGAAAAGCATTGAATTTATATGATTAACGTACAGGTGGCTTTCAATTGTGACACCGCTGTCGCCGGTTGTGCCCATGTTCGTTGTGTCCGTTACGCTGACGTATTCCGTGTCAGATTCCGTCTCTAAACACGACATAGGGTTATTTCTGCATGAGTTTTTGAAGTAATCTCAATAAGTTTTGGAAAAAAAAATTAAGTAATGTCAATCTTGGATAGAAACGAACCACTACCACGTCTCTGAGTACTTGTCTTGCATGTGGAGCGCGTGACAGTCTGTAATCATATGTTCATTAGTAATTTACTTTCTTTGTTGATATATTTTGGTTCTTGTTCAGAGAAAGTGGTCATTACACTTTAAGTAGGGAACTTGCTTCATTGTCAACAATTCCCATTTTATTTTAAATTTTTTACTTACGAAAGCTAATTTTTAAGAGATAAACAGAGATAGAGATCTATTCAGGTACAATTCGAAACATTGTGCATACCCTCACACAAACCTCTGATAATCTTTGATTTCACCCAGTTTCTTCCCACATAGCCGGAATATAGTGGATGTCTAGATATTTCTAGCAGTGCTATTATTTCTTATCACTGGTGGCCTCCATAGATGTTTAAGTCGTAATATATGTTCAACAAAGATGTGCCATTCGTTTTTGTTATATGTTAAAATTATCAAAGTCATCGAACTCAGTGCTTATTATGCATTGTGCCCTCTACCATCCTGCGCATCATTGCGAATGTGTTGGTGAATCGTTATTAATGGTAACTTTAACCTGGTTGAAATAATATGGTTTTAATGATCATTGCTGCCAAGGTTTCATCCAAAGTCGATGCGAAGAAAGACAGTGGCAGCTTCATTTTGCTTGATCGTTTACCTGGGTTGTCGTTTTTCCATCGCTGACATTCGACAGAGACTTCTCATTCTTTCTTTGCTGCATCAGCACTCTCTTATTCTTTCGGTAGCCGACCGTTCGGCTTAGAACATAGACTAGGAACTAAAACATGGTGTTTCTAGGAGGTCATGATACAAGCATATCACTATCTTCTTCGAGTATTTTTGTCGTAAATCTGTTTACAATTTGTAATGAATAGACTGTTATCACTGTATCTGCGGCACCATGATGTATTTTTTTGATGTTGGTAGTTTTAACCGGTCGAGTCGAACATTATTTATGAAAGGTCGTAATTTGGCTGAGCTTAGTGATAACAGCTTTAACATGTTTAGTACCGGGTGACCGATATGAGAGTCATTGATGCTTGCCCCCCCGTGCTGCAAAATTTGTATCGGTGTGCGCTCCAATACAAGACCGTTATTTGCTTGGTAGAATTGAAGTTCTAAGAGGGCATTCCCAATACTAAATAGCTAATAATTATCGTCATTGCAGCACTCCCCGGCGGCCACCACGCCTCGCGCCGTGGGGAATCAACGTCGTACCGAACGTGGTAATGAACCTTGAAGTAACCATTAAGCTAAGTATAGGAAGACCCAGCAACTGAATCATAATTTGCCAGTGAGAAATTGATGGTAAGGAAAATCGGCCGCTTCACTCATGGATAGACAACGTTTTATCGCTTCGAACATATTCATGAGTGTTGTATGTTGTGCGTTGTCACAGTGACAATGCATACAACGTCAATGAGTGGATCACCGGAGTTGTGGTAGTCGGAGCTAAGCCCTTCCAAGACTGTCAAGAGAAGTTTTGTTCAGCTATCAATTCAAGATCGAAAGCTATAATAAGCGCACTTTGTTCCGAAATTCGAGTTAAATCGTTTGAATTGAATCGCATCCCAATCAGTTGACGCGATGTATCATCACAATGGCAACCGTGTAAATTTTACACTTTCATAAGTGCGGTAACTATGATTTCTTATCATTATTTAGAGCTCTTTAGTCTTTCTCAGGTATTTCTTTTATTTTGTGAACTCTATCAGTTTAACGAACATCTTAAGAAATTGTTCCACCGCACTAAAACTTTATTGTATCTTAAATTAGTGTTGAATTCAATGCATCATCCAGTCATGCTGTGACTGGTTGGTGTCCAATGTGCTTAGTTAGAAGGACCGTCCCCTCATGGAATGGTCGCTTTTACTCATTGACAAGTTTCGTACTAAACTGCTAGAGTGTTCACTGTGGAAGTCAGAACCTGGTAAATCGGGATACAACTCAATCTTACTCTATGGAATGACTTTACGGGCACTGGGGGAGGTAAAAGCGCAAGAAGCATTTCAAATGGGAAATGCAGCGCTTTGGATGCGACTTGATAGAGGGTGTATTCAGTAATGTTGACATCATATTAATCACTTTTCTATCTTTCCGTAAGAGTACAGTTGTGTCAATTTACTTCATCCTTCAATTTCTCCCTCTTATTCTCGTTTTGGATCACCTACTTGGTAAATTCTTGCAGGCACTGTCTACGCTGCTCGCGCAGGTCACAATCTTTATGGGACTGACGTTGAGGTGGATTATCGAGGCGAAGAAGTCACTGTGGAAAATTTTATCCGCCTACTCACAGGTCGCCATCACCCGGCCACTCCTCGTTCAAAGCGTTTGCTCACTGACCATCAAAGTAATGTGTTGGTCAGTATTTGAAATATTCCTACAATTACATTACTACTTCCTGGAATACGCTGTGAGAGAATAATTCATATTGTAATCATACCTCTGTAGCAAATATTTTTCCATGCGAGTGTGAACGTATATGGAAATCCTTGAAAACTATCAGCAATATCAACATTACATTTGATCGGGTATGTTTTAAGCTGTCGTATAGACCGAGGACAAAGAGTCGATGACAAATCGTGGTCATCCGCAATCCCTTTTTTGAGGTTTTAGCTGCTTCACCTGCAAATATTTGGGACTTGTGTTACAAGCGTTAATTCATACGGAAACAGCTTCAGTATCTCAACCAGAGAAATTAGAAATCACGACGAGTGCGTACCGCAAGTAGTGCAAGAAAAACAGTATTCGCTGTCATGAGGTCCATTACGATTTTGAGAAGTCCTTTGATTATGATTATGACGAATTTTTTCTGTTAGACAAATGAATTCATCAACTGCACTTCTTATACTAGAATCACTGCTGCAGAGAATAATTGTCTGCGTCCAGTAGTTTCACAGGATGCGGATATTTAAATTTCTATGTAGGTGAAAGATACGACATTGCGGCAAGAAGGTTTAAACTTGCTGACGTTGATAGAGAGCGAGGTAGCGCAGTGGTTGATGACGGTGTACCAGAACAAGGTGATAAGCGATGAGCTGGCTCGATCCTCTCCCCTAACACTCTCTTGCAGTTAGTCAATAACACCTTATAGAACGCTTTTGTTCGGCTACTCCCGTAATTCGTAGAGAATCATTTGACGAGCGTTCTGCGATATTTATGAGGAAAAAAATTTTCAAGCAGTAGTCGAAACAACGCTTGAAATTTTCAAGGACTATGTGAGGATGAATAAGACGACGGATCGTGTAAACGAGATATGAGCGTTAACTTTATCATGCAGAAGTAATTAAAATCACTTAAAAACAACATTCAAAGTATGCGTCATCAGCTTGAACACTTTTTTTTAACCGTCTCTCGAGCAACGATTCATTACCACGCTCATAGAACTCGTCATTCTTGAATTCAAAGGAAGTTGTCAATCCTCGACGCAAATCATTGATGTTTTGGAACTTCCTGCTTAGGAAATTATTTAGCAACCGAAAAATATGATAGTTAGACGGCGAAAAGTTTGTACGATGGCCGGTCCATAACTCCTAATCCACTTCGCTTTATTTCCTCTTTGTCACTTTGGCAACATACAGCCTTGCGTCTTGGAGCAGGATAAGATTGCAACGACGTTGACGTGACAGGGTGCAATTGCAGCGAACTCAGCAAGGAACTGAAACGTGTTCACATGAGTACGAATCCTTGAGCTTTTGCACGGTTGATGTTCTCGGAGGTGGTCTGTGCATCGCATCTAAATTCGTACTTGTAAAGCAGCAAATTACGGTTAAGGTTTCGTTGAACGGCCATGATGCGGCAAGTCTGGACAAATTTTATGCCAAAAGAAAGTTGAGAAAATTCTGCAAAAAATGGTACTGATTTGTTGCCTGAGAGATAGAAATGTGTCTGGGCTAATGAAGCATACTTTGAATAGTGTTATCAAGCAGTTCTAATTATTCTGGTAATAATTTGGTGTTTATTGCTCTGGTGCTAAAACTTATGAGAAAACCTATAAATAAGCATTGATAGTTTTCCACTAACTTTTTATTAACAATTTTTTGAGATTTGATATTTGATGCAATAATTCATACAATATGTTAACTCAGTATTTGATATGATAACAGTCGCAAATCATCGATGATAAGTAAGACGGTGCAACACGCAACATTTCGCTTGACGAGCACTGTGGCATGTTTCCCCTTTGCTAGTCTTAGTATATGGCGTGTGCTACTGATGAGACAGACGAAACGTACGTATACCACTTACATGCAATATCAGACCTCGAAAAAGGCTAATAAAGAGTCCGCGGAAATCATCAGAGTTTTTTGACGAGATTTTGAAAACTAGTCGAATGAATGCAATCATACATAGAGTTCAAATCTCAAAAATGGTATCGTGCCAAACTTTGTGCCGGAAATCGAAAAACTAATATTGAGCAGCGCAGTAGGACCTGTGATTGTAGTGACTAACGAATTCGATTCTTCTGAAATTTAATCGTAAGGGAACCTTACTATTCTGACTGTGGAAGCCGTTCTTAGCATAATTTTTATTAACTGGAAAATATTTTTTGTTGTCACATAGCTTCGATAAAGAATGATAGATGACACTCAGTTTTTTTTAGATTTACCTCACCGGCCATGGTGGCGATAGTTTTCTCAAATTTCAAGATGCTGAAGAATTGACCAATGTTGATCTGGCGTATGCAATCCAAACTATGTATGAAGATAACAGGTTTGCCAAAGCTATAGCACCGATTGTTGGAAAATCTTCCTTGCTTTGTGCCTCTCTACTGTAGTTAATTTTCGGTGTACTGCTAACTGAGACATAATCAACGTATGAGGTGATTTCATCTCATAACTATGATGGGATGTCTCTAATTTCATTTATTCAATGAACTTTACTGACTGCAACAAAGCTTTATAAATTTTGTATATTGCGAATCGGGCAAGCACTTTTTCTGTGATAAAATGAATTTCTGATGCTCGAGAACACCAAGTGATGTCAGTCAACAAATGATCAGTAACTCAACTTGTCAACACACCTATTGTAGAAAATTTCAAATTCAACTTTTTGTTGCATAGTAACTTTAGTTTCAAATAAATTTAATATCGAACGTGTAGTTTAGAAGTTTTTATAACCTAAAAGCATTATATCAGAACCTTTTTCATGAGTCTGAAATATTCCACGCCTAAGAAATTTAATTATCGAGAAATCACAGGAACTTAAATGAAAGTGGGGGTCAAATATAATGGCTGATTCGATATGTAATCTGAATTCACTCGATAAGTTGTTTGAAGCGGGATCTCTTACATGTTGCAGATATCATGAAATGTTCGTGATTGCTGATACATGCCGTAGTGCCTCAATGTACGAGTGGATATCAAGTCCGGGTGTGCTGTCATCTAGTAGCAGTTTGACGAACGAGGAGAGTTATTCGTATGACATCGATGACGATATCGGGGTTTACGTTATCGATAGGTATGCATCTCTATTTGCGAGGATTATATTTCGCTTCGAAGAACCAAATGTGTAAGGATGGTTACGCCACTCAACCCTCTAGGTACCACGTGTCCCGGATATAGGCACTGGTTGCCGCGCCGTGTCACTACTTACTGAGGCTTACTGTAATGGGTGGATACTCACGCTCCCGCGATGCAAGTTTGGTAGCTATTTGATCAACTTTTTTGATTATTCTTACAGCATCCACGATTTGTAGCTTTGCAATATCCAACAAAGAATTTATATCTTTTAGCAACACACAATCTGAAGCAGTGTCTGATTAAACACTTCCAAAAAAGGAGTTATAATGAGGAGTAATATAAATGTCTTTACAGTGTGCACTGTCATTTTTGACAAAAAGTTTATTATCTTATTGTTTATTGATAAACAATGACGTTGTTTCCACTACCGATAGCCTTTTCGATGGTATCCCTTCTTTCAGTGTTCAAAAAATCCCCCTCAGTGACGATAAGGATCTAGATTTTTCTTTGCGAAAATGCAACTTTGCGATCATAACTCTCTTCGCCTGCATGTCGCGCGCGCCGCGTTCAAGTCGAAAATTGACTTGGTACCGAAAGCAATAGCCAATTTTCGTATTTTCATACGTTTTTAGAATATTTTCTTGACTACAATAGTTTTCGTTAAGGCTTCTCGATTATTGCAGGTATACACATTTCACTGTTGCATTCTTGAATCGTGAAGTGAAAGCCCTAAATTCAACGGCGACAATGCAAGATTACCTTGAATCGTGCTCTCGTCGTCAGTGCCTCTCAACCGTTGGTTTGTGTTCTATTTGTTATCAAGTTTTAGGTCTCTCTTACTTTATTTTTTCTATTTTCTCTTTCTGAATGATTTATTTCGTTCTTTAGGAGTACGTAAAGATGTTTATCCAAAGGAACCATCTCGCGTTCGTGTCACCGACTTTTTCGGCTCCTCACGAATCATTCGACATCTTACTGAGGAGATTGTGGTTGACGACGAATGGCTTAATTCTGGCATTTGATCACGCACTTAGAAAGTGGGAAACTCTTTCTGGAGCGGCATATCTCGCGTCAGCGAAGAATTCTAGTCCTAACGAGCTTCATCGGCTTAGGTATAGATTATGGCGTGTATAATCTGTGGTTTTTGTGAATTTTCATGTATATACCTCACTTTCTCTTTTGATTATAATGTCCTTTTCTATTTACCTGTAATAAAAATAATTTATTATTGTTTTCTTCAGAGATTGTCGGTCATTTTGGTTTTCTTGTTGCTGGTAATAAAAATGAATTTCTTTTGTTTTTCTTACAAGACGAATTTGTAGTGCAGTTTTGAATGGATATACTTATCATGTTGATTTTAATATCAACTACGAAGATTGTGGATGCACTTAACACATTTGTGATCGTATATATCGATCTGCATGTTTATCCTTGAAAGTAGTTCTTTTAAATTTTGAACATATGTAAGTCACATTTGAATACATTATCAGAAGTAGAAATCGTTGATATTGCTAGAATTTTCTGACGAGGCATGATTTTTTTCGGTTTAGCACGTTGGGCTAGTTATTTTATGAAAACCATAAGTTGCCTTCCGATCGTTTCTTCGCAGAGTTGCTTTTGTGAGCAGCTAAGTGCAGAAAGAGAATACGGTGATGTCCTCTAATATGTTGATGATGTCCGCAGCTACCTTGGCTGAGCCAGAAGCTCTACGTATTCGATATGTTACAATTATGGGTTCTTTCTGATTAGAAGGGAACGTATGAAAAATCGTTCTTATTCGCTGGAGAAGAATTTCTCATAGGAGTGTTAGTAACCATTCGAAAGCTGAGACTTGTAGCTACAGCACCACTTCACCACTTTTTCAAAACACCCCTTTATAACATTGTAACATTCAAAATAACATCACGTTCCATAAAAGCATGTATTTTTTTCTCTTATCTCGCGTATATCTCTCTGGACAAAAGTCTTTCCTCGGAGTGCTAGTACTCAAACTATAGCATAAGCATCAAAGGACTCGAAAATGTGTTTGCTTTTTGAAAAACTCTTTTGATCTTCCAATCTCTTGCGGTCTTTTGATTTGTGCTTTGAACCTTGTCGGACAGAGCCCTTTCTTTAGACTATCAGTAATCATCTGATATGGTAATGTTTTCTAATTCTAACGATGTGCTTAATTTCTGGGAATACGGCTTAGCAGCAAAAGTAAGATCGAGTTTTATATTTCTTGGTAACGTTGTTTACAAGCTATTCGCCAAGGCGAAAGTCGTGGCTGGGGCCGCGGTAGGGACGAGGTGGAGCGGGACGGTCGATATTTTGTTATGCAATTAGGAATTATTCCTCCGCTTCGAAAGAAACTCCAAATAAAGCGACTGATTGAGATACTGCGACAATTTCTCTACACATTAACATGCTTTTCAGCTTCCAGCGAACTATACCCGCGATAAAAATGAAGGCGAAAAGCGAGTGTGAAACATAATTTTTAAACTGAATGCTACAATGTTATAAAAGGGTGTTTCAAGAAACCGGCGACTGGGGCTGTAGCCTCAAGTCTCGGCTTTCGAATGGTTACTGACACTCCTATGGGAATTTCCTTTCCAGCGAATGACATCGGTTTTTCATTTGTTTCCTTCTAATCACAACCAATTACGTCTTAGGCAGGACCACGGTATTACATACATTTTATAGCCGTGATACTGCTTTATCGGATCACAAGCTCTTTTGTACCCATAACTGTACTTGCGGGAGAAAGATTGAAAGACTACAACAAGCTCAAAGGTGACCTCACCAACTTCTTCAATTGCCATCCTCGATTCCTCTGTGAGATAGGCATTCAATATTTGCCCAGCTGACGGCTATATTCCATTGATGATGATGGTGACTATCTGTTGACTGAATGACTCGTCTGAGTAAATAACTGTTGATTAAACAAAAAAGTCGAATTGCAAAAGAAATTATGAGATGACTCAATAAACTAGTTCAAATTTAGGCCAACGATAACTCCCGGCAAAGTTTATTTTACCTTTTTTGTTCTAAATAAGCCAGATATGTGGGCATCCCTCGAGAATCCTGTTACTACTTGCGTTCGATTCGTTCTCTTAAATAGATTACTTTTGATGGGCCATGAACTTTTTTCACGTGTGATTTCAGCTGTCGATTGAGGATCTTGTCTTTATAGATGTCGTCAAGTCCTGGTTGAGTCGATCCTCGTTGAACAGCCCTTTTAGAACGCTTTTATATCATCATAGTGGGCAGCCATCACGCTTTGTAAGTCAGGGGAGCTCTTCCCACACAGGTCTGACATCAATTTTCCTACCGCGTTGTTTTCAACAATTAATCGGGGCCAAGTTGAACCAGAATCATATATGTGTTAAACGGGACCTTTAATACCGCGCTGTCTCTATATACATACATACGCATATTCCCGATAGACGATTATGTCCCTATTCTGTTCTATACATTGATCAGCTTTTCAATTCAAGTGTTTGAGTCATTAAGCGGACTCCTGACACTTTTCGGACATATGCTAGGTGGTTTGACTCTTTTATGCCTGTATCTCTGTAGTTCAGAAAGTAATAAATGCATAATATAAGTCATTTGAGAAAAGTCCTCAATCAATTCGAATGAAGAGTGCTTTTCTATTGGAGAACAAGTCATTTTTTTATTGTTGGCTAATAAATACTACAGTACTGTCGGCTGTAGCGATTCCACTCGGATTTCTAGCCGTACATCGAAAGGATTCGGTTGCTGTTTGTGGATTAGCTACCACCAATAGGTCACCCGTCGAAAGCACCTGTAATACATAAGATGCTGGAGAGGTCACGATTTCCCAGTGGATTTTTTGTAAATTTCAGGTTAAACTCCTAGATTTATTCGTCGTCGTCATGTATGGTGATTATACACAAAGAGGAGCAACAAAATAACGAATGGCGTAGAGGATATAACTCTAGGCCTTCACTAATTTCCGAGAAAACTTATCACATTTCTTTGTAAACAGTAGCGCATTGAACTGGGCGCATATAGCGCACTTTTTAGGGGTGCTGTGTAATACACGCAGAATGTAATAATGCTTCCACTAGAGTATATCTGAGACCCCGCTCAAAAATCCAGTATGGTCCGATAGATTATTTCAAGCCTTTCAGAAGTCTGCTGTGGCATGTCTAGTGGGCAGACGTACGTTCCGATCTTCTCGCTCGCCTCATCACTTCCACATGCCCTACAGCCACCTATACTACTGGTAGGAGCAGCGCCAAAGATGTTTCAGTCTAGACCAAGTGTCAGCAGACTATACCGAATTTTTAAGCGATGTCTGTCTCAAGTCGATTGGAAGGTCCTGTTATATGCTTCCGGAACAGCCGCAAGCCATCGACATCAGTCCAAGTCCCAATATCAAGTGATAATTTCACTTTGTCAAGGCTGGTAGATCTTCGAAGCCGCTGCTCTTCGTATTAGGGATGAACCGTAGGGCATATGATATTGATGAGGCGCGCGAGAAGCCGAAACGTGGGGCTGTCCACGACACATGCCATACCAGACCTCTAAAGGGCTTATAACAATCTATCAGACACTTAGAAATGGTTAGGCTGGACTGATCAATGTTGCACTTGTTTGAAAAGATCAGTTCTCCTTCTGATGACTGATGAAGTCCAGTACATAGGATATCACTCAGTGAATGATCAAAACCGAAAAGCAATATCTTTCATATTCTCATAGTATGAAGGTTTAGATGTACTAATTAGCGTGAAAACCGAATCAACTTCTCGAACTTCTCATTCGATAGTTTTTGCCGAATTACTGTATTCGATATGGAACCCAATAGTATTCAAAGACATACCTTACTGGACTCTTTGTCAATAGGTACCAAGCTGTTCCTGTCGGTAATCCGCTGCCAACTGATCTTCGGCTCTGGTATGCCATCGGCTCGACACATTAACTGCACCATCGCGCCAGCCACTTCTAGTCGGCTAACGCTAGATAGCGTTATTGTTGGAGCCTTGGCCTCGCTTTTGTTGCAGGAATTCTCTACATAGTCATGTCTAAGCGCAATAGTTCTTTGTTTACAGACATATTTGTTGGATAAAAACTCCACGATAAGGTGGAAATCCTATTTGTCAAAAGAAACGCTCCTATCCAAAAGTTATCTAAGGAAAGCGCTGTCTTTCTTGTACTTCATTGATTACAATAATTAGCTTCAAATTTCATATGAAACCATGTTACAAAAAGCTGAATAAATCAACTAAATTGCAGATATTGAGGTGAAATAACGCCTCACATAACCGGATCATTTATTACCTCAAGCGTAAATGAGCTTAGAAGATGGACTGAGCACCTTCATCAAGAAAAGCCAAATCAGAGATGGCTCATTAGTGCGTAAGACTTCAACTACGTCAGCTAAAAGCTTATTATTTGCAGTAGCTGTTGAGAGCATAGCGACATTTATGACTTATTCTCCCAGGAAGTGAAGGTTCATAGCTTGTTCAGTAAGTTATACTTGTAAGTTGATGGAGACTCAATGGCGGCTCACCAGCTGTCAAAAATTCACTTAAAATGGGACTTGGAATTATTTCGTTATTAAAACGTTAAAAGGTAGTCAAATTCGTTTTCTCGCTGAGGCTGAAATAGAAACAAGAACGAACTATTACGTAGAAGAAGAACAGAAAAAAACGTAGTTAAAACGAGGATGTGCGGTACAACTAGAAGGATCTGATGACATACGGGAAATCAACATGTAGTGCAGGTTATTAGTGCTCAAGCGGAACGCTCATTACGGATTGTAATAGTCGTGTGATGTGGAGTTGGAACGTTTCAAACGTTGCCTATAACTTGGCTCAACCTTGAATATATTCAATTTCAAGCAATAAAAGGTTTGCTTGACCTTTATATGACGCATGATTACACATTGTGCCAGTCCTAAATCTTCTTCCATTCGATTCTTTTCCACGCATTCATTGTCCACCACTGTCTTCGAATATATGCGTAGGTCCGGCAGCTAGGTGGAAGCTTCGTTTTCTTCATGGATGACATTGAAAGTTGGTGGAATTGATTCCTTTTTTGCTAGGTTCGCTTTACTAGAGCGTTCCCAAATGTCAAGCTGGGCAGTTGCTAAATTTTACGAATCGAAATAAACTTCTCCAAAAGTTCATTGCCTTTTACCTAGATGAAAAGGCACAGAAGACCTGTTTGACCCTGTGCGAAGATGGACTACTAGGTAGTGTGCGCTCTGCAGTATCTATAGAGACTGTGCTTCCTGTTCCATGTAATGAATAGAGAGAAAAAAAGGTTATTTGAGTTTATTTTTTGCTTTCAATGAACAATAAATATTTTATTTGATATTCATATGATCCTCGATTACATATTGTGCCAATCCTAATTTAATATAAGTAAAGATTAGGTTTGAATGGAAGAATTACGAAAACAGAGCTAATAAGCATGAAGAATGAGCTCCCATCACACGATATCCGCTTCCCTTTCCTGCGTTTTATTGAGCACAAATATTTGTGTAATATAGATAGTTGTTTACTACAATACTCCAGGACCAAAATAGACATTTCAATCACTGCATCGTACTTTTCTCCATTAACTGATTGGGTTTCTTACACGAACACCGTCGCTTAGGAATACCATACATGCTTCATCACTTTAAGGTACGCGAGCCTGAAAAACTGCCAAGGCAAAGTTGTTTCGAGTGTTTTCTTAAAACCACAGCTCAAAATTCAATATGCCTGGTAATCAATATTTGAGCCACGCATGTCAGTGGTCTGTCAATGAGGGCTGACTTATAGAGCCCGATACTTATAGAGACTTATAGAGCCTCGGGCTCTATAAGTCAGCCCTCATTGACAGACCACTGACATGCGTTGCTCAAATAATGATTACCAGGCATATGGAAATTTGAGCTGTGGTTTTAAGAAAACACTTGAAACAAAAGATATGATATATTGAATATACTAGCCACGAGCATTCAAGTGTACAACACTCTGTGTTTGGTGAGTTTTTTACTGGACATAGAGTGTAAATCGTACGTCGTCGCTAACTCTTATTGTGGGGACTGGAGCACCCACAGAGATTAGCAAAAGACGAGAAAGGACAACTGCCCGACTGATCGCAAGATCGAAACACGTGTATCGGGCTCTATAAGTCAGCCTCACTGACAAACCACTGACATGCGTGGCTCAAATAATGATTACCAGGCATATTGAAACCTCAGAAAGCTCGAAAACATTTTCACGGTCAATAATAAGTTTGCTGCATCACAAAAGAAAGCCACTGATAGACGCTTAGAGTTGGTACACTATCATCAATAAAGAGAAAACGATAACGCGCTACTGAGGCTGTTAAATAAGCAACGCTGTTATAGCGCATACTGTTACGGTGCTGTTTACGGCGCTAATTGTCATGGAAGCTTGAATGTACTGACCAGTTAAGCTGCAGACATGGAAATCCGCAATGCTTTGAGAGAAAATCTGTCCGTGATACTAGCCTCACTGACCTCCAATCGAATCAGAAATCGAGACGACGGCTGTGGAAGAGATCACGTCACCACATCGCGATGACGCCTGACAAGTGTACTCGCCCAACGAATTACAATTTATGCAAGGTATGGATAACCCTGCAATGATATCATAATTCATTTTCGAGACTGCTTTTCTTCTAATGTCTATAATGATCAAGAATTCAATGCTTTCTCTTTGATGAGATAGGAAAATCTTTATAAAAGCTTTATTCACTTCTAATTGCTGTATTGGAGGTTTCGTTTTTCCCTGACTCATGTTCAAAACAGCTCCCATAATACCTTTCAGTTACACTCGTTTGGCTAAATTGCCAAACGGCAATAGCTTTGCTATCGACCGCTTTTTTACAGACCCGCTCAAAATGATTTAATCTGATAAGGATTTTACCTGTTTTGAGCCGATAGGTCTAGTGCTATATAAGCGCCTATTTCATCCTATTGGGACTCATCAGTAGCACCCTCCCTCGGTTCCATCGATCCCTTGAGGTGACCATCATCCTACTTTGGGTGCTTAATTTTACTCGGCGTCGATTCCATTAGAGGATTATTTCACCTCAAGGGATCGACGGAACCGAGGGAGGGTGCTACTGATGAGTCCCAATAGAACGAAATAGGCGCCTATATAGAATTAGACCTATCGGCTCAAAACAAGTAAAATCCTTATCAGATTAAAACGGTAATAGATTTAACCCATGACAACGACATTAAAGTCCTACGCGATCCGCTGTGCCATCGCGCGGCAGGCGCAGCGTCTACAACGACGTTGTGTAAGTCTTCTAATAGAATATGAATTTATGTCGTCACTCAAGGGAATTTCGCCGCCAGTAAATGGTGAAATATCATAGAAGAGACATCGATAAAGCTATCTGCAACAGAAATAGTGGCGATGGTTTTTCTTAGAACCTGGAGCTAGGAATAACTTGTAAGGTTGAAGAAAAACGAACTTGCATTGCAAAACGTTGGCTTTTTCGCCAGTAGAACGCGCTAAAAAAAGTCTTTTCACAAAGCAAACTTAGTGGGAGAATGGAGTTTTTGAACTATCGAAATACTACAAAACATGGGTGAAACAGAAATAAACGCAGTTATATAATAGTTGGAAGTATGTGTTCTTTCACAAAATGTGCTTTCCGTTGATACATAGACGATTTCTCAATACATAGGCATTCTCTTAACTATAAAACTTTTTACGAAAGTCTCATCTGCTATATTTCCTCATATAATCATAATTATATCCTCTCAGTCCTCAGATTACCAAACAAATTGTCTAGAGAAGGATCATACTCGTTTCGATGATACCGCTTGCGAGTCGAGTGGAGAGTAGTGACGCCTCCATAAGAGGTGCAGAGTATGACGCTACAACTTTATCATTGTGGAGCCAGGTGATCGCTGCCTGAACATTAACGCATTCGTTAGCACCAATCTCTTTCTGATCTGCCTTTCTTTTGAAAAATAGTACTGTTCTGATATGACGGAGCCATTTGAGGCCTTCGGTAAAAGCGCAATCTTTGATGTTATCTGACGAATGTATGATTACCTGATAGCTTAAATCAAGTGAATTTCAAAGATAAATTTTATTTCTCATACTGCTTGTTTTTGACACCGTACCAGTCAGAATGAGATTTTATTTCACATTTGGAGGTTTCTTGTTGATAAAAGTTTACTTACAACAAAATATCAACCATTGATTGAACAAATCTTCCTGATTAAGAAAATGTGTTTGCTGTTTAGAAGGGAGCTTCTGTATACACACACAAGCAGACTAGAAGTGCTCCCTGAGTGTGAAACCCGTATTCTTTTGGTCGTAACAGAGCTCGAAGAAGTTTTTTCCGAAAGCCAAATACACCACTACAATCGTAAAGATTTTCTCTATCTAACAATTTGAACTTGATTACAACAAAATTTTTATTCAGTGAGAAATCTTCGAATGAGAAACAAAATCTTATTTCGACTGGTATGGCGCTAAAAATAAGCTATTTGAGAAATTAAACATGGCATTGAAATTCACTTGTTGTGAGCTATCGAGAAGGGTTTTACAAAAACAAAAAATACGTTTTTACCGAAGGCCTCAAGTGGCGCCGCCATAACAGAATGGTACCGAAAAATGTTACTAAACAGCAGATAGAGAAAGTCTTCCTGTTAGTTCAGCACACTCTAATCACTATCATTTTCAATTCTAATATAATGGAATAGGTTTCAAATCACTTGCAATCTGTTGTAAATGTGGGTGCCTTGAAGTCCTCCAAAACTTCATGAACTTCTAAGATTAGCTAAAGTCATCAAGAAAGAATAAAAAAGCAGGTATCAATTTCACATGGCTACTTGACTTTGAAAAATAATACTCGCTGAAAAATATGGTACTAAAACAAGCTGTACTTCGTTTTTTTTTCAAACGTGTATTAGCTCAGTTATTTCATGCCTTTTTATTTTGTTCTAACGCCTAACTTTCACTGTGCGGACCATGAATAAACGCCTATATTTTCGTCGCTCGCGAACTGCATTAAAATCATTTCGTAATGCCCGTTAAGTGTCTTTCCAAACAAGAAACCCTTCTCGCTAGCAACAATCGCTGCAAAGCTTAGTTGGTTTGAAAGGCGAGAAAATATCACAAGGCTTATACTCCTATTTGTGTAACAGATATATCTTCTTATCTGTGGAGCTCTAGGCATTAATGACATCTTCATGCCCACCTGAATATCAGTGGTTTCTGTTTGAACAGAGTCGTTTGTAAAGCACTTTTTTGCGACTTGTTAGGTGTAAGAGCGCCTTTGTTCGGGATGCTCACCAATTCACTCTTTACTCTTTTCACTCTCGCGCAAAAGTGGCGGCTTTGACAGTGTAGTGGTTGCACGCGCTCCTGATATGGGTGAAGCGTGGGTTTACCTCCCGACTGGGGGTAGAACGTTTTGTATTGCGATGTCGTATAATTTATTTCACGCTATGCTTTAATAAGTTTTCTTGAAAGTTCTACATATGATTAATGTCAAAAGGGTGTAGTGTGGTGAAGAATGATTTGATAGCTTCATCCAGACACTTAGGTCCAGCGTAGCACATCGCTCGCCATTCAAATGAAATGGGATTTTCTTAATGGACACCTTTGTGGCATGCACTGATTAATCACAATCGCGCTGCACGCGTAACCATCTGCACAAATTTTTTTTGCTGTAACCGCACAGTGAAGGCTTTCTCAAGTCGATCATCGCTGTAGGTGAGCCCTGGGTCTGTTACGAGAACGACACGCGCCACGCTTACTGACTGCCTGACAGCAAAGACCATCCAGTCCAACCAGAGTTCAAGCTCTATTTTCGGAAGATTTTACTCTCTGTTTTTCGGGATTGACAAGATATGCTGTTTTTAGGAACTGCTCGACAACAAGCAGATATTCAGTGCCGACGTCTACGCGAAACAACTCCAAAAGTAGGCCGCAGCAGTGAGGAAGTCCTAAACAAGTCAACGTCGTCCTACTGCAGAGTAACGTGCACCTCACATTGCAAAATCGACTCGCCACATTTCGGAGAAACTGTGCTTCACTGCACTACCACATCCACTGTAAGGCCATAATGTAGGTTTATCTCTTTTGCGTACTGAATCAGCATCTAGGAGAGTTGGAGACACTAGCTTAAAACTAATTTCAATGAATTCTTTGATCACCAGTCTCATTCTTTTGGGTGAGAGCGTCTAATCTTTACCCAACACTTGACTGCATATCATTGATTATGAAGTTGGATGTATTGTTAGTCGAAAGATTTCTTTGAATTAATAACAACTAGGTCAATAAAAGTGTCGAAATGCGAAGAAGTTATGGGTGAATCCAATATCACTTAGGGTCATAAATGCATAATTATCACATCGGTGACTCACCACAAGGTCAATCGGCCAAATTCAATCACCTCTACAGGGCAGTATGGCATTTCTACATTTTTAGATGTAAAAAAAGTTTTCTTTCTGCTTCTTCTTTCTTGTTGCTTTTCCGCTGCAAAATCTGTCTGTTGATGTAAATTTATCATTTAGGCAGAAAATCATGGTGAAAGAGCTCAATATAATAAAAAAAATAAATAAAACGAAGATAAATGGTAATCAAGGCGTGTTGGTTCTTGTCTCGGAGCAGAATGAAAGCACTGTTCAATGCTGACGTGACATGAAAAACAAAAAAAGTCGAGAGGAGACAGTTTAGAACTTTGAGAATTACGAGAGTTAGTGGTACGCTGTGTCGTAATGATTATGGAAAAGCCGATGACAGAGAAATAATCCTTTTCACAATTTTTGCGCTAACCTTGGCATAATAGGTTAGGTTGAACATTATATGAGGTGAAATAAAGCCTAAAAACTGTGCATTTAAGCCGGTAAAAGGGGTTGTATAGAAATCCTATAGGCTTCTGACGACAAGGTAAAATGACGCGAAATGGTTATAGTTGATGTGACGTTATGTGAGGAGCGACTCAAAAAGCAATATGAAGTGGGCGAAGCAGCAGTGTAAGAGGCTTTGAATTTGGCATTTACTCCTGCGACGTCAAATGGTCTAACTAAATAAAACTTATGTGTACTTCATCATAGTTTTCAGAAATAGGCTAATCTTCAAAAAAATTGGCATGAGCAAGTGGCCTCTTACAAAAATTGTCGTAACAAGCTTTGCATGTAAATGCTGACATTCTGACAAACCTGTGGCACTCCGTAGATGCTGCAGAAGAGCGTGAGTGAATCTCCGTGCTGCGCAAGTACGTCTCTGAGCGGTTGTTTGAAGTGCAACTGTGGGGCTTCTAGAAGCGACGAGCACGGTGCCAGTGGTGCGATGATCTATAGACGTTTTCATCAGAAAAGCAGTGAGGAAGATATGTTTAATTGATTGATCTCGCAAATACAAATAGACATTGAACCTAGTTGAGCCTCGATTAGTAAAGTCCTTGATGGTGCAGTGACTATCATGTGAACCCCCGGAGAAGGTTGTCTCAGGTTTGCAGTTACCTTAGTTTTAGGCTTTAACTCGTTTTTTTTTTTTTTTTGAATTCTTGTGGTTGTACTTCACATCGTACCCTGCTTTGAGAAAAAAAATCTGCCAATAAACGTTGAAATTTGACAATAATTGTGCAAATGTACAAATGTATCCTTTATTTCTGCTTGCCATACATGAAATATTTAAATATATCAATGTTTCCTATTTCTTCTTAAGCGACACATGAATACTTTGTACAAGTTGTCGCCTCATTTAGCAATCTTCCTAACTCAGATGGCGCTGTAGGATGATCTATTCAAATTAAATAGCTCTTGCCATAGGTATAACATTTGAGAATGTTGAGTGGTATACAAAACGAGAGTTGAGCCCGCGTTTCATCCATATCAGGAGCGCGTGCTACCACTACACTGCCAATGCCACCGCTTTGGTACCGCTCATTTTCGATATAAACCATCATACCTACCAGCAACAAACTCTTAACTGGCAAATTTGGCGTGGTTAAAACATATCGACAATGACCCAGTAAAGCTGAGAGTTTGGTCACCGACAGCCACAATAGTTCATGTAAAAAAGGAGTAATGGCAAAGTGGTAGCACACACCCCCCTGTAGGGAACGCGCGTTCAACTTTCGCCTGATGTCGAATGTTTTTGCGTACCACTCAACACTCTTGATGTAATTTTCAACATCATGCCACTGCTAAAAACAGTGAAAAATGACAAAATTTATACACCATACTTTCATGAGCTTTCTACCGTTATTTGTTGTGCTCGTTCTGTTAGCATTTCCAAGCTATCCGGCGGATTTATATACAAAAGAAGTTTGTATGCGGTCTTATATGATGTACTCACGAACCGATCGCGCCTTTCCTCAAACAGCTTTATCAGATTGTAACTACGAACTTCCCTCTTCGATGACGTTGACGACACTACTTCTGCAAGATTTCTTCCTAAACAGCGAGAGTATAAGCAAAAACACCAGTCATCCAATTAGTATTGTGAATGATATAGACGTCACTCTTACTCTCTTGTTGTCACAAGCTCAGCTGCATAACGGCTTATTCCCTATTAGCCTACACATTCTACTGCATTATCAATTTTCTGCTACTAATTCTACAGAAGCTGTTGTTACAACCTAGTAATATTTCTGGTGCCGGAGACTAACTCGAAAACTTAACATTCCGCTAATTACTGCTACATTTCACGTAGTGTCTGTCGATGCAATTTTTAATAAAAATAGATGGAATTTTTACTGATACTATTTTTGACTTGCCGGTTACTTCGCTTTCCTTCTTACATGAGTGAGTTCATTCTATCAATCAAACTGTCTACACTCTAACGAGTTGCATAATTTATGAAAGGTTTCAAAGTCTTGTATTGGTTGACTTGAACAACCATTGCAGTGGCAGATCCACGGATTGGTGAAATTTCCGTTCTGGTGCTTTCTCATATTGCGTTGCTCATAAATATCCTTCAATGGCTTGTGTTTTTTCTGCTTCCATTCATATTTTTTTATATTCATGCTTGCTTATTATTGGGTTTATCTGAAGATCGGCAAATAACCGTGTGTAAATTAGGATCGGTTAGGGAAACTAGTAGAACGTAAGTAAACATCTAAAATTTATTCATTTACGGTCTGAGACGAAAAAAATTCTGTCATTAGAACTTCATGTGTTGATGACGAGCACCTCATCCCCGCTCAAAACATTGGTGTTGAACAGGCATTAAAATAATCGAACGGTAAAATGTTAGGCAATGATCTATGCTATAGGCCTACGACACAACTCCATTATTCAACCGCAGAGATGCTCGAATACATATTTGGATCGCATATCGAATCGTGAGATTGGCGACTTAGCAAATGTTTTTTTTTTTCAGTATTTCGGGACAAGTCCTTTACCAATTCCTCGGCCTTTGAAAGCTAGAAAAGAGTTTGGTTGCGTGGGCTCAATTTGCGGGCTGAACCGGTGATCTTTTTTTGTGTTGCATAGCATTGTTTGGAACTGTCACAACCAATGCGATGTAACACTGAGGCACTAAGATTCACAATTTGCTAGCAGGATTTATGATGGGTTGAATGTTTAGCTCCTTGACGACCAGTTGGAATTGGACGCGGCACGCGACGAGCTCTGCCAGATACAATCACGATGCAGTAGTCTTCCAATGAAATTTTTACTTTTGCCCTCAATGAAAGCATTTTGATCGCCAAAAAAGTCATAAAAGATGATAGAAGAGCGATTATTAAGGTTTCAAGGAAAAAGCCAAATACACACGAAAATGAGTTGTTTCATACTGTTATTGAACATTTTATGCTATCCTATTCATATTCACTTCATTGATCAATCCTATTTAATTTTTAATGATCAAATTAATTTCTATTTGTTTGATCATTTTTGTAGCTGTGGTATGATGTTCCAAATAAACCCACTGATGTAAAGTGATGTGCAAAATCTGACGCGGAAGTTTTGCACATCATTCTACTTCAGTGGGTATATTTATTTTTTATTTTCATGTTGACAATTCTGTTCTTATGCATTGCCTAATATGAACAATAACCAAATAGTCAAACACTTTATCACATTGTTTTTCTGAAAGAAAAAATTACGATAGAAATCTTCCAATTTTGAAACTATTTCGTTTCATGAAATACCTCAAAGTTTTCGATAGTGACTGAAAATGAGAGATCGATGAAATGTTTGTCAAAAATGATGCTGCCACCACTGCATGCGATGTCATCTCATTAATAGTTCTCAATAATCTCTCAATTATCAGTTAACTCTTGGAGTTGGGACCTCTTTAAATTACAAAAAAAAATGTCCTATCAATTCATGGATATTAACTTTTTATTATTCGCGTTTACTATATACTCACTACCATATTTTCCTTGTGGTGATTTTAATACTGGACCTTTGCACCGTTTACGCCCTCGACGTATTCTTTTCAGTTAAATGCTCTCGAGAAGACTCTATGCGCTCGATCAAATTCCCAGCTCTCCTAATAACTCTAATGTGACCTCATACAGGTGGTCAGACGTCCAACAGTTAAACAGAATTCTCCATGTTGCCCAATTGCTTTCAATGGGTATCGTTTTCCACCAGTGGGCCTCTGCGAGTGTGGCGCACGCTATGTGCCGAAAATGGTATATGTGGTCGTCGAGAAGTTAAGGCGCTACCTTAGTGCTAGAAATTCATCAAGATCAGTATACATATACATGTATCTGATTTGATTCCTAACACACAGCTACACAATCTTTTTTGATGCAAGACCACTCAATTATTTTATAGAAGGATTCTCAGATCCCAAAAGCGGACAAAAGAATACTAAAAACTTAATCTGCCTTACAAACTCTCAATAAAGCCGAGATTTGTTACCCTATCAACACTTAGCAGTTAGCCAGCTGCACTTACTCCTATCCAGTTGTTAATCTCATATTCTTAGGCCTTTTGTGTTATCGCCTGACAGAAATATCCTACCACATTTCTCTTTTCCGCATATAGAGCTGAAAGGCCGGGATCGGTCTCATCACCCGGAAAACAATACTTACCGGAAGCGTTTCGGATGTGGCGACGATAACTATTGCAATTGACCAAAACATTCTGTAATGGACACAGATTGACATAAGCAGCTTTTGTTTTACCGTAATCGATCTAAAAGTGTTAAAGACAAGAAAATCAGGCAGAGGCAACGAAGAAGGCATTCGATGTAAGAGTTCCGATAGGAGGAAAACAACTGGTCAAGGATCATTTCATTTTTAACTCCATTCAACTATAGGCTGTAGTAGGTCGACTAGCTGCACCTGATCAGCAGTGCTTTTTACGGCAAATAACGATTTCTTTATTATTATATAACCTGCCAACTCATCTACTGTGCCAATCCCGGTAGTCTGTATTCGTTGCGTCTCGCAATCAGAGCTTATCTGCAATGGTCTGCAATGGTTAGAGGGTGCAAGAAGCACGCACATGTAAGGGAGCAGAGCTCCCGAGAGAACTGACTATAAAAAAAAAATCGAAAGACGACGGGTTCTGCCCGACTGACGAGTCTGTAAGGTCGAAACACGTGTATCAGGCTGTACAAGAGCCCTTACCACACCACAAAGACTTGTTGGCCCAAATATTAATGATAGGATATAGAAAATGAGTTATGCTGTACGTTTACGCTAGCTTATTTGTATGATGCACAACTTATATTTATCGTTTGTCGAAACGATCAGAGAACATTTTGGCTTGGTCACCCCATATTTCCAAAAAAGATCGTGCACTTTAAAAATGTATCGATAAAATAAGTAACGGAGTTTCGTTTGTAGCAGGAGTTATGTACAAACTGAAACCGTCATCGTGCATCATCGTTGCTCGGTCACGATAAGAGAGAATGAGTGTTCAAAACAAAATATTGAATGCACGTCATTTATTCTATTAAGGATGGAGAATGAAGCTCTCGGCGTTGATCAATCCCTGAGAGATGCGCCATGCATTCGACTTCAACTTTTAACTTCGTTTGAGGTGTTTGAATGCATATCTGGCCTTTACAATGACTCGCGGTGGCCTCCCGTTGAACCGAGTCAGTGCTGCTTATTCTCCCAGACAAGTCTGAGACCTGCTGGTACCAATTTAGCTACCTTGTACTACTATAATTTAGTACCGGAGGGATGGATGGCTTGATGAGCCATGAGCGCAAGACCGAACCATAAACCTCGTGTGCGACGCAGAGCACTTATAACCACTGCGCCACATGAGCTCATTTTTTTATTCTATTAAAATACATCAATTAAGTTTCCCAGTTATCAAAGTAGAGTAACTCATAGTTGTGACGAAAACAAACATGATAAGAATAGCAAATAAAGTTCCTTTAGATGATAAAACATTCTAACATGTACAGAAATCAACTATGCCAGCGTTGCACAGTCTCTAGAAATAGGTGGTGAAAAGCCGTCAATTTTATAATTAAGGCCTTATGTTTGTGTGCACCTCTTTTTCTATTATTACCTTACTCAAGAGAGTGCAAGGAAAACCAAGAAAAGTATCGTTGAAAGGAATTTGCTAGTTTTTTCAGTTCTTCTCAAATTATTGTTATGTTGATATCGTATTCACACTCAATGAATTGAAAATTAAGATATGTCTTGGCTTCTGTCACAATTTGTTGTAGAAAGTAGCCTGAGCAGCGTAAGGTAAGTTTCAAAAACTAGGGAAGACCTGAGGATTCATGAGAAATTCCTATGAATGCTGATGAGGTTGGAATGATCCACAAGTTCTCCTGTTTCTACAACCGCTTTACTTTGTTAAAGAGGCCGCCTAGTTGAGGCTTTTTACAAAAAATTAAGTGCATAGGTTCGTTGTTGTTTGTGTTCTTGAAGATTGATAGTGCACATGAGTCTATTAGTCATCATTAGAATGAATAAATATTTGACCTACAAATTGATTATGGTCCCCACTATCGAGTCAGTCCTCAGAGAAGCTTAATGCCAAGCAGCCCACGCCGGAATAATGGAGAGTTCCGTTAACTGGAAGCATTTGACTCGCCCAGAAAAAACGACGTTGCACATTCTTTATGCTCAGTCGAACGAAATGAACTGACTGTGAAACTCTCAAAGTTGGGCGGTAACAAATATTGCAGTCGTAGCGGAAGCGTGACGAGTCCATTTCATGCATGAGGTATGCCACCATATCGTGTTGATATTCAAGGCGCTTGTAGGATTGACCATACAACACTTTTTTTCCCATGGACTTCCATATTTAAACACATATGACGTTATTCAGTGGCTGCAAATGGAAACGCAGAAGGGCAAATGGGTTTGACATTTACGCTCAATAACCTTTCTGTCAAAAGTAGTGAATGAGTTGAATTCAACTAAAAAAGAAATGAAATCGAAGCATTACAAGTTCAACTGTAGTTTCGCTTTCGCTGGGTTCAAATACTGATTTGTGCCCACTAGATTAGTCTTTGATGGGTGATAGCTGAAAGCAACCGATTTGGTCAAATTCAACTGAGACAAAGTCGAAGTAAGGATTTCGATGATGGAGTGCGTAACATGTGAGACCTTGAAGAAGGTAATCGTGGGAAAGCCACTTCAAACCCAGATTTTGCTCGTATCTCAGCATTTTTAGTCGTCTAATTGACACTGCTTGAGGACGATTGGTGAGCAATGAAATATACGTGACACTATGTGGTGAATTAGGGGATCAAACAAAAATAAAGTAAAGCTCTCATTACTTCAAGTTGACGGGTGAGGATGTTGATGAACAACTATAATCGTCCTTAAATGGGTACGACAGCCGCCAGTCTTCCATCAACAGGCAATTCAACACCGTACTCTACTGTGAAAAAATGAGAGGTAAATAAAGCTTGAACATAATGAGCAAGGAGCTAGCCATTGAATAGATCATTATGAGATGGAGGCGGTCAGTCCAGCATAAGTACTTGTGAGATCTAATTTGCCGTCTCGCCACTATTACGTTTATATTATCATCTACCGCAGTAATTATGGATGTCGAGCACTAATATAAGTACAATCGCTGCTTCGAAATACCTATGTCTAATTCAAGTATTCTGATCCCTTCAAGGTCCGCACATTGGAATCAGACATGGACAAGGAGGCTTGTTCTGTCTCCACAAGGCAGGCATGAATCTTGTCGACCTGGAGACGTTCCAGTAAAACTATACAAGGATTTCCAGGATATTCTCAAGTAGCACTCCTTGACGTTTATGAATAAGGCAAGTTCACTAATGGCTAGTTGAACCGATAAGTCGTTTTCGATGACAAGAAACTGCGAGAAAAAAGTGATCAACTGAAGTGGTGGAATTCGTACGAGCCTTGCCTGGATACGCATACGTGACATTATGTGGCGAATTAGAGGGTCAAATAATAAAGGACTGAAGATTTCGTTTACTTGACTTGACACTGACTGGTGATCAGGTTCATGAACCGCTATAAATAAATCAGTCATTTGATGGATTTTATGCATTCTTTGTTTCGTGTGCTATCAAAATTAGTTGTTAGGTTATTGGATGCACGGTAAAAACTATGTGAAAAAACACCAGTATAGATAAACCGATAGCAATATAAAAACTATTTACCTTGAAATGAACCAAAAGTCAAGTTTTCGTTGCCCACATCTTCATAGTCGGGGACAAACACTTTCACTCAATAGCAATGTTCAGTTTTTCTATGCTCGATGACAAAGCGGATTTAGGAGCACTTGGCACCTTGTAGTTTGGCCTGCCTTTTTTCACATGATTTTGAGACCACTTTCGGCGAGTTCGCTTTCTTAAGGGGCTGAACGTATTTCATGCAGCGTTTCTAATATAATTCGGGAACTTATTTATAGTATTAATCAAGATCTATTGTATAAATTAACGCCTTTTTCAAGAAAAAAAAACCACTCCTGATGAATAGGCTGAGAGAATACCCACGTTGTTCATGGGGAATAACGAATGTGTTTACCCAAATTAAAAAGCGTGCTTTTCAAAATGACGAATAACTCGCTATTCCATGCGAATTAGCGCCATACTCTCTGCGGCTTTTTGATCTGGGCGGATTCATTCGTCATCTCACTTCAACAACACGGGTATTTCATACCTTACAAAGCGGTGGATGTTCTTCTCTATAACAGTAAATTTTTCTTAGGACTAAAAATATTAGGAGTGATGGCAGAACAGGAGCGCTGGTAGAGGAATGGTTAGCATGCTTCCCCAGAAATGGTGGAATGCGAGGACGAATCCCGTCCGAAGTTCACATTTTACACGTCACTTGACATCAGTGAATACTGTAGTAATTCAGTGATGTATTAATGGCTATAAATCAAGTACACAAGGCTCTGAAGATTATGTTGCCCAAGCGTCAGCCATCACAACGAAAGCAGCAATCAGAACAACAATTATTAGCAGCATCATATCACCACAGCGCAAGCACTGCTCAAATTCACATACGCTAATTGTTATTGGCGAGGCCCTACTTAGAAAAAAGTCGATCTCCTAGATATTTAACGTTATAAAGAACTCACTAAACTTCTGATTCCCTGAAATAGAGAAACTGGAACGAAACTCGCCTGTGTTCACTTTCTTTCCTACCATTCAAACGCTGTAGTCCGGATCTCTTAGAGCTCCTGATATAACTGACTCAAACACCATTCGATGACATCCATGGCAAAGGGGCAATCCTTGACCAGCAGCCGAATCACACAAACTATTCCATTAATTTTACAGACGGTGGTTGTGAGAAAAGCTACCGCTGACCACGGAAATTCAAACTCACAACCACTCGCCTACTTCTGTACAGCGAGTAGATCTTGCATAGGACTTAACTAGTATCTGGTAACTAACACGAGAAAGAAGTTGTAAAATATTTAATGACTTTGACAAGAGGTACATCCTACAGTACATTCCTTCATTATGGCTGAAAATATTCAAGGAGTCTAGCTGCGATGAAACGGCGAAAATTTATTTTACATGATCAACTTTGCTGAGAACTTATCAAAGTATCACTGGTATATCCAGTCGGAAGCTTAGCCTAGACCAAACCTAGTGAAGGGCCGAGCCAAATTAGGGACTTTCTTGACTAGAGAAGTAGTGGAACAAAAGTTACATTGCGCAACTTGTTACAGTTGTTTGTAGACTCATGGTGACGGTGTTTCTTAAGTGAAGAAAATCCGCTACGTGCATGTATTTAATTACTCGATAGAGATTATCGAAAACACGTAATGGTCAGCATTACAGAGTTATGATACTGTTCATAAACTAACAACATTTCCTACTGAACTTTCAGTAGGCGCGTAGCATAGTGCTGGTGAAAAAATGCATAAAACTTGCATATTTTAGAAGTTTTGAATGAGATCATTGTGACCATTTTTGTTCCTCCGTAGGCTCTCATTATGTCAACTGTATGCATACATGTCTTAAAATCGACTCATCCACTCGCAGTGGTGTTTTCTGAAAATTTCATATGTTGTTTCAGCTACTGCTTGAGCCTTGCGTGTCCTTTAGGAATGTCGTGGAATGGTGTTGAAGTCAATGTTCTTGAAATCTTGGCGATAGCCGAGCTAGGCCATCCTATCTAACACGCAGGAGCGCGCTGTGGAAGGAGGCGAACAAATACCTTCTTGTCGATGAAATTCATCACTAATCTCTCGGCTATGCTCCTTATATTGACTTTCTATCAGACTTGAATTACTTTATGATCAAAAACGCTTAAGTAAAGTGGAAGTAGGCAGTAGCGTCGTAGTCAGCAATGGCGTGCATCCCACTCAATGTTCTCGGTTCTCGGTAATATGGTTTACTCCTAAGATCAAGTGTCACCAACCCTCCATGGTCGACGAAACTGACTCGTATCGACTCCCTAAACCACAAGGTCCACTAACCAACTGCGGTGAAAATCTGAAAGCGTTCTACTATAGCTGCTCGAATCTATGAAAACTTCAACTTGAAAAGCACTTAGCAGCTGCTGCGAAAGAGATGAATTCTTAAAATTCGAAATTTACGATCAGGACAGAAGAGTGCTGAGATTCGCATAAAATGTGAGGCAGAACCACTTAATAAATAATCTCGTCAAATAAATTTTTTATAAGTCGATCATCATTTGACTTGGCATGATCTAACGAATATTGCAATAAAAGACTAACGCGAGCTTGCTGTAATAGAAATTTATTTCGCCTATGTGTTGGATGGAATATGTGGTCGAGTGGCTAATGATACTCGACGCGGAAATTATCCCAGCCTCCTAACACTCCCAGCAGTCAAAACTAACGTCCTACGGAAGTCACGTTTTGGCTAACGTGGTCGACCACTATTTTACGATATTTGTGAAGAAGATGAGATTTTCAAGCAAGCGGAAAGATGAATTGAAAGAATTATTGGGATAGAAAAAAGCTGTGATATGGGTCTGATAAAGTGTTATGAATGTGTTGACAGTTTTGATTACTTTTCAAGTTTATTTGAATCGGTTATTTACAATCGCTCATTTTTGCCATGTAAGTCTACCTTTTCTCATCGATTCAATTCTTAATAACAATTTTTCGCTAGGTTATCGGTGCAACAATACTTTGAAATAAGATTATCCACTGACTACTCAAGCAGTAGTAGAGAAACCGAGTATTTTCAACGATGATATCGCTACTCAGAGCGCATGTGGCGCAGTGGTTAGAGGTGCTCTGCGTCGCACACGAGGTCAATGGTTCGATCTCGCGCTCATGGCTCACCAAGCCATCCATCCCTCCGGGGTCGGTAAATTGGTACCAGGCAGGTCTCAGACTTGTCTGGGAGGATATGCAGCACTGACTCGGTTCAGCGGGAGGCCACCGCGAGTTACTGTAAAGGCCGGATATGCATTCAATCACCTCAAACGAAGTTAAAAATTGAAGTCGAATGCATGGCGCATCCCTCAGGGATTGATCAACGCCGAGAGCTTTATCCTTTTTTTTATCGCTACTCAAGCACCAATATTCACAGGACTGGTTAGCTTAATAATGATTGATCTTGGTTATTCATAGCCCATGCACCGCAGTGTAACAAAGAAGCTCAATTATCAGACAATTTTATTCTCATCACGCGGATATCAATGAGACGAGCTGGTTACATTTAAGAATGAAACGTTGCCAGGAGAACACCTTGCAGAGGAGATTGAAAACAGAAGGTTTCATGCGGAACATACACATCATTATTTATATATTTCCGTGACTCAATTATGAACCGAGAAAAATTATGCGCCTCAATGATTCGACCAAAAATTGGAAAATTTTGATAACACCCCTGGATGACACTTCGCGATTTATTTGAACAGTAGAGTTCCAAGTTCAAGAATAGAACAATCGACCTTACATTGAAATCGAATGATTACTCAGAAGTTGTGTGGATCTTCGCATAAAGTGCCTTTTCATGGTATTCTGAAAATTTTTTCTTTGAATCGCTAGCTTTCCGAAATAGAGACTTTTTATATCGCTACCACTTTTAGCTGGTGATTTTGGAAAGAAGAAAAACTATCCGCCTTCATATTTCCAGGATGGCAACTCTTAGCATTCGTTTACCTAAGTGGGCTTCGACATATAAGATAACGGATAGAGCGTTCTACGGCGATTAATCCCTAGGCAATTCGCCATGCATTCACCTCTCTTCGTACCATCGCGTAGCAGGTCAAGTGAATATCTGACCTAAGTCGTTACCTTGCAGTGGTTTTTTTAAAAAAGAATCTATGCAGGTATCTAACAAGTTTCTGAGACGGTTTGCTTCCTCATCACGAAAAATAGACTGTTCTCATGATTGGCTTCCTTTGTGTGTTGTCTAAAGGTCTGTCCATTCAAGGAAATTATTGGGATTAAGAAGAGTTTGAGATTTATATCGAATGAGTAAAGCAAGCTGATGTCAGTTTAAGCGCATATAAAGTTTAATTTTTTTTGGCGGTAGTGATTGCCATTTCATTTCCGGTCGCTGTGATGAATGACGTATGGAATGGGAGAATATAAAAAATACAGAGATAGTTTCAAAATAGGCTGCAAAGCACTTCAAATTGCTAACAGTAATGTGGTTGGTTTGTTAAAAAAGGAAATTCATAATAAAGGGAGAATTATATATTTATATATATGTATATATATACACTATACATATTATATATGTAATATATATACTCTGTATACTTTTTATATATATATATGCTGGAACAGTCTCTATTTTGTCAAGTTCTCAATCCCTCACGTGCTTTTGCTATCGATGAGTTATTGTGTGTCTTCGAAAACAAGTATAGTTTATAACAGCCTCATGGTAATATATTCAATTTGGCGAGTCAGCTCTTTGCTTTTTGCCGTTAAGTAAAAGTGATTGGTTTGAAAATAAACGCGTAATCTTGGCCGTTTTTTCACGACGGAACCTGCATGGCAGGCTAAAACGCAATGAACCATTGCTGCCGTCCTGTCGAGTCATTTTAATACATATAGTTTTACGACTGATACAAGCGTTCTATTCGCTGACGTATATGACACCTAGTAGTAGCTAAAGCTAAACATGAAGTTATTCTGTGCAATGAATCTATTCATTACATTGATTTTGCTTATTATAGTGTAGTTAACGAGCTGCAGGCAAATTTCTATACAGAACACGTTATTCAACCCTTTCTTATCGACTTCGAGTATTCGAAAAATTACCGTGAGGGTGTATCCGGAAAAACCTTAAGATTTACAGGATTAGTGACATCGACAATATCATAGATTGAAATAGTCGACGTCATCGGTGGTCCTCATGACGTTAAGCACTTTCAGGGGTTCATGTATAATGAAATTTGGACGTAAGTTTCCTATAGTCTGAGATCAATAATGAACTATTACTTTAGGCATAGTAAGCTTCGCCGCTCCTTTGGAGCAAGTACTCCAAGAGTTGTTTCAAATAAATTTTCGACAAACAAGAACTTCGAGACCTTTCCGTTCTTGGGCGGGCATTTTTTGGCGAAACATTTTATCGCTGAACAAAGACTTTGCGCTAGACTATCATTAAGTATTCACTCAAGAGCATAAATTGCAGAAAAATTTCGGTAATGTGTTTTTTTAGGAAGACCTCCTTGCTGCACTGCAGCATTAAATGAAATTGTGTCTTTTACACGCCACGTGATATCACGGGGATTTTCGTCATTTGCTTGAAAAGTTTCGCCGTTTCATAGTGAATTTCACGTTTTTGTATTGAAGTGTAGAAGAAACTTTGTTCTATCACTGAAGCGCTTGGATTTTCATTTCCATTATAAACTGTCAAATAAGCCCGCTCCTACGACTAAGCACAAAAAGCATATGAACGTGCAAAGGAAATCTTCCGCATCAGCAACATAAGTTTTATCACGAATTTTGTCAAAGCTGAAAATATTTCGAATTCAGCAGCAAAATTCGTACTCCAAATGTGAATCTCGTCTACGAGGTTTATCGACCGTAGCTATCGATCCACAACCATCTCACATCTTAGCCGACAAGCAGTGCGCGGCGTATATGAAGTTCGATCCTATTTTCCTTGCCACGCTGCAATGAAACGGTCTTTTCGAAAAATAAACACAACACTGTAATTCCCAAAACTCACTCTGAATCGCTACTAAAAGTTCTAAGCAAAAGCTTTGTTCTGCGAGATATAAGCGCGATGAGTGTGGAACATGATTTTATTTTGGGTGCCACAAGGGTGTAAAAAGGCTATTACAAAAAAAGAGTTGAATTTCTGGTTTTGAAGTAATTTGAGCTTCTGAATAAATGCCGCAAGTCTGATGTAAAAACTTCGTCCAGCAAAAGAGGCCCCTTCAAAAATCCCTGCCCGATAACGGAAACGATTTGAACTTTTATCGAATCCTCAGCCACAATATATCTGATTTGGAATATAATGATGTGTAACACATACTAGAGAAGCGCTATAAACCATCTGTTTTTCGTTGTCTCCTTATCACCTCGACTTTCACTAGTTGAAGTCGGGCTGATAACATTTCTCTTAGTTCTCCGTTGCTAAGATGTTGATTGTCTACCTTAATTCATAGCGAATCTTCTGCCTTTGAGTTTCTTAAGATTAGAAGCTATATGTTTACTATTTAAATAGAGTCATCTTTAGAGGAAAGTAGTTCGTAAGTTGCTGTTTCGTCAAACAAGTTAAAATGTGTGTTCGACTACTGGGTCTTGAGATGTTAGTGATATTGTTTGCCTTTTGAAACTCAGACCAGTGTCGTTCAAAAGAATGGGAGTCGACGATAAATCTTCTTTTCGAGTATGACCAAGTTCATTTTGAAACAAGTTGGTCGGCTGAAAGTGTAAAAAAATAGCGTGACACAGTCATGTTCGTGTGAGAGGACCCACACTGATTGAAGACGAAACCGAATAGTAAAACAAATTTGTTTGCGTACAATCTAATATAATATTGCCTAAAAAGCATTCATGATCACGTATAGGGCCGTGGTCAGAGGTGCTCTGCGTCGCATACAAGGTCGACGGTTCAAACTCGCTCTCATGGTACATTAAGCCTTCCAACCTTCAGGGCTCGGTAGTCCGTATCAGACTTGTTTGGGAGGATAAGTAGCACTGACTTATTACTTCGGTAAGTCATTGTGAAGGTCAGATATGCATTTTAAACGAAGCTAGAAATTGATGACGGATTCATGGCGCATTGTTCAGGGATTGATCAACGCCTAGAGCTTTATCCTTATATCTTAAGAAGTACTGACTATTTTCAAAGTGATTTTCAAATGCTCGTCTTTCAGCCAGAAGTAAACTAAAAGCGGTTTCTATTACAGATTTTTCTCCGTACCTAAACTAATTGATCTCCTGCTTTACGATGATATTGTTCAATTCAAGTTTACGAGTCCTTTGAAGCGATTTCATCTAAACGCTCCAAACTTGACAACTGCTTTGTGGGATATTGACTTAATACACTGAATAAGGCAAATTACTTAGGCATTTTATTTGATCCGTCATCACGGTGTTTCTTTCCTCACTGCGCGGATCCCACTACTTCTGGCATTCAAATCGTTTTCCATCTCCTTCCTGAACAGCGTAGAATACTGGTTGAGCGGCTCTCCCTGCAATCTAGAGGAAGCCTGTCTGCGGCATTCCATAGGGCGTTGTTGTTGGCTGCCGGACAGGGTCGCGGGTGGAACTCGGTTCCTCGCGCGTCGCGACGAATATCAAAACCACTGGGCCACGGTTCATCCAACCGCCCCCTCCCTCCCTTGCCCACCTCCAGATAAAGCAAAGTACCATGTCTCAATTCTCTAACCCTGTACAGTATAATTGTAGATTGTGCAAAAATTTAGCGGGCCGGGGAAACAGAATTCGTGCAGACCGAATATATGATGACGGTCACAGACGTTGAAGTCCTAAGTGCATTCAAGTGATTTCTTGATTATAGTTCACCGATAATTTGGTTTCGTCACTAACCAAAAGCGACGGGATCGGTGAATTGATGTGCTGAGCACGAAGCCATCAATGTGACCCTCGCTTGGTGCAATTTGGTTTTCCATAAGTGTTTTGCTGATAGAATTCTCTTTAATTGACTACTTTTGCTAATAACTCGAAAGGCAGACTTCTAGTCATTCTCAGCATCAACATGACTGCGACACACAGCCTCCGTACAGGCCACGCTCAAGTAGAAGTCTCGTAGTCGCCATATATGTACGAGTTCTAAGACACCCATCGATCAACTGACTTAGAATTTATATTACAAAACGGTTTTCTTCATTCATAATGTAAAACATTAAAAATACTTACAAGAGAACAATAGAACGACAATCTCAAGAAACTAAATCGTGACGTTTTACACTATATGTCCAGTGAGAATCTCACCAAACATAGAGTATTGTACACTCGAATCTTCGTGGCTGGTATATTCAATAAATCATAACTTTCGTTTCGAGTGTTTTCTTAAGACCACTGCTCAAATTTCAATATGCCTGATAATCATTACCTGAGCCACTCATCACAGTGGTATGTCAATGAGGGCTGACTTCTAGAGCCCGATACACGTGTTTCGATCTTGCGATCTCGTCAGTCGGGCAGTTAGCCTTTCTCGTCTTTTGCTAATCTCTGTGGGAGCTCCAGTCCCCACACTAAGAGTTAGCGACCGAGCTAGCGGTAGTCTATAAGTCAGCGAGTTAGCGGTAGTCTATAAGTCAGCCCTCATTGACAGACCACTGACGTGCGTGGCTCAAATAATACTTATCAGGCATACTGAAATTTGAACAGTGGTCTTGTGAAAACACTCGAAACGAAAGTTATGGTTTATTGAATATACCAGCCAAGAGCATTCGAGTATACAATATTGTATGTTTGGTGAGATTCTCACTAGACATAGAGTGTAGAACGTTCGTCGTCGCTAACTATTAATGTGGGGACTGGAGCTCCCACAGAGATTAGCAAAAAACAAGAAAGGGTGACTGCCCGACTGACGAGATCGCAAGATCGAAACACGTGTATCGGGCTCTATAAGTCAGCCCTCATTGACAGACCACTGACATGCATGGCTCAAATAATGATTATCAGGCAGAAATTTGAGCAGTGGTCTTATGAAAACACTCGAAACGAAAGTTACGATTTATCAAATAATGACGCTTTCACTGATTACTGATTGGCACATTGATAGGGATTTCGGTGAATATAGAAGTTCATACGATTCCAAGTGGCCAGATTCACTGCAGGCTGTTCTGACGCAAATGTGAATAATGATCAACTTAACGATTCTGGTGGAGTACCCTTACGAAAAACAAATGTGAGTCTTACCATCATTGTCGACCACTTTATAGACCCGCTCAAAACGATATAATCTGCTAAGGATATAACATATTTAGAGCCTTTCGCTCTAGTGCTATATAGGCGCCTCCTTCGTTCAATGGGACTCATCAGTACCACCCTCACTGGTTCAGCCGAGCCCCTGAGGTTAATTAATCCTCTATAAAGGAATCGACGCCGAGTGATAAATCAGCCCAAGTCAAATGATGGAATCCGGCGTCGATTCTTTTATAGAGGATTATTTAGCCTCACGGGATCGGCTGAACCGAGGGAGGGTGCCATTGATGTCTCAATAGGATGAAATAAGCGCCTGTATACCACTAAACCTAACGGCTCAAAACATGTTATATCCTTATCAAATGAGAGTCAATCAGTATGTATCTTTGAAATTATGCAGGAAAACTCTTAGCCGAACGGGAACTGCTCTGAAATGGCGAAGTCGCTAAAATATTGTCTTTGAAATTCGTTGCAAAATAATTCCGCGCAACCTCTTCCATCGTATTTTTTCTTATACACATGCCAATCAACGAAATAGTGGTCATATCGTTGGAGTACTGAGTCGTTCCATAATTTCTTGAACACTAAGTTTTATTTATTTATTTCTTCTATTTGAAGGCGAGTTATTGCCAAAAGACGTCGCCTGTATTGAGAAAAAATGGATCAGAGTCAATTACGCTCGATTTTACGAGCTATAAGTTAAAGAACAGCGTAAGGAAGACTGGTGAGGAGCGCAACAATGCGTTTGAGCCAGGCACAAGTACCGATTGGACTTTGAGCCACTGGTTCAAGCGATTTGACGAAATGGATACGAGCTGTCAAAATCAACGTCACGTTGACCAAGCAGTCGCCTTTGACAACGACGCCTTGCAATATGAACTGAAGTATATCTAGATTACTACCAGGGATTTGAAGCTGTCACGTGGATATGGATATAGCACCATCGTTCGCCATTCAAATGAAATGGGCTATCGCAATGTGATGCTTTGACGGACACTTCATCACTGAACGACCACGACCGCGCTGCCACGTGGCCACCTCCAAAAGTCTTCTGCTGAGACCGCACAGGCTGGACTTTTCCAAGTTGATGTCAGTCCAGACGAACCTTGTGTCTATTACAAGAATAAGCGCCACGCCTACTGGCTGCCTCGCAGCGTAGACCCGCCAGTCCAATCAAAGTGCGAGTTTTATGCTCAGGAGACCATGCTTCGGTTTATGAGACTGGCAGGGCATGATGATGTGGAAACTGCTCGACAATAAGCGGACAACCAATTTCGATATCTACACGAAAAAACTCCAGAAGTTGGCTGCAGATGCGGGAGAAGTGTGCGGAACAACACAGGTCGCCCTTCACCAGGATAACGCTCGACTTCACATTGCATAGTCGATCTACTACATTTTGAAGAAATTGGGATGGACCAATGAAAACTTAGGAATGAGCAAGAAGGAAGAGTGTCTAAGCGTAGAAAACCATGAGCGACCCTATCTGGGATTGACTTGAGTATCAACTGACACCTTTGCTCGGCTTGATTTCCTGACATAAAGGCCGGGCTCAAACCTCTTCCCGCACAAAGAACGTAGGTACTCTTACATCTGATAACACAGTGAGTGGTTCCACTTCAACGAGTTGGGTACGGCGAGATGTCACGGCATTAACCACATCCCGCCGCCACCGCACGCGTGGTGAGGAGACGGTAGTGCCGAGTGGTTAGTGATGCCGCCCTTTGGGAAGATTTTTGCTGGCTGGATCCCCTGCCAAGAAGCTTTGCAGTAGACTTTTTGGTGCAGATTAGTATTGAAGGTTCTTCTATACACATAAGTATAACCACGAGAAAAACTCTCAATTGTCAACAATATGAATTAATCGCTTGCGTTACGGTATTACGATAGGACATACGGTGCATATTAGTGTGAGGACAAGAAAAAAAAAACCCCAAAAAATGCTCTGAAGCTTCGTGGGCACTGAACCAGTAGCCTTCTTCCAGATAACCGACACCATTAAGCACTCGGCGCAATGAACTGTTCGCCGCGCACGCGGCAGACCGGGCTAGCGTCGTGGCCCTGTCGTCCATAAAGGGTTAATGAAGCGACGTCTACAAATACCATAGGGTTTGTAGTACTATAATTGACTATACCTATTCAAATAACGTTACACAAAGACGTTCAGATTTTGAAGAAGGCGAAGTGCTCGAAGCTTCAGCAACGAGTCTCAAAAAAGAGACATCACCTAGTCAAAGCTTTGAATGAAGGTTAATTTCTAGGACATCTTTTTTTCATATTTTACTTTCAAATTAACACGCCGAGATTCATTGAAAGTCGATCTTTCGGATTATGACGACCTATCCACTTCCCTCTTCCTCGGCATGTCAAATACTGTTTGAGCATGTTAGTCCCTGTTATTCTACGATAGCTAAACCTGCATGTTCCCGTATTCCTTCGTAATGCAATCTTCACCTTTTTCAAATCAGAGAGGAGTTTACTGCGCTAGAATCCTTCCAGGGCGGCTGAGATTCATGCGATTAGTCGACCAGCCGATCCCCCACGCTGTACCAAGTTTAATCGCAATATGTGTACTTGGATCATGGAAAATATAAAAGCATCAATTTAGAAAGAAAAAGGAAAGTGGTCAAAATAATTTATTAAACTTTGAAACAACAACAACAACAATGTCGAGCCAATGGAAGAAAAAAACAGGCACGAGGACATGCACCTATAAATATATTATCACAGACAGCGCTGTTCACAATATATCACACGAAAATACATATAAAAAATCAATATATCCCACGAAAGGAAAACCATTATGCGAGAATACTCACAAAGAGCCTTCAGTCGACTACTTCCAAATAATAATAAATCATAGAATTGACCAATTAGGGGAATAAAAGATCAACAACTATTCATCCAATGATAGCATACAGAGAAGTCAGGAATGTGAAACATTGCCCAAGTTTGTTTAAACCGAGCTTCTGCCCGATGATCCTTATCATTCATAAAAGACTATAAATTACAGAACTGACCAAATCGGCAACAGTAACTATCCGTTGATATACCGCCAATAATTACGACCAGAGAAACCAGGAATGCATTACATTACCCAAGTTTGTTCATAGCCAGCTTGCGCTCGATAACCCGTGATGAATGGTAAATTAGAGAGTCAATCAACTGTGCAACAGTGAAAACTCCTCCAATGATAGCACATAGAGAAACAAGAAACGTGATAAGATGCCTATAAGTAATGACAATCAGACTTCAACTACAAATTATCGAAAACCTTCCAGTCGACTTTTCTAAGACCTCGCTCAAAAAATTGAATATAGTTTGACAGAAAATCTAGTCGGTTGACATCCGCGGACACTAGCTGGGCGTGTCCGCCTGCGTGAGAACGACTCCACCTCTTTTGCTCCCGATTAGTAGCCGATTACACTACTGCTCGTCGTTGTAAGACCCACAGCTGAATTCTGGACTGTGTCTTTCAATGAAAAGCAGTACAGTAGTCGGCAACTGATCGGGGTATAGAGGAGGAGGAGTCGTTCCCACGCTGGCGGAAACGCCTATTTAGGGTCCGCGGAAGTCAACCGGTTAGGCATTTCATGAGTTATGGTATGGCACCTCTAGTGCTTGACGTATGTCTCGGCTTTTCTCGCACACCTCATCATTAGCGCATACTATTCGGCTCACTAGTATTATAGGGAATGGACGCCGACCCGATTGAAGGTTCGTTACAAACCCCCACGTAATAGCCGTAGGCCATGCTCGACAATCAATCACTTTGAAAGAACACAAACATTGAATGATCATTTCATTTGACGTGGGATGATACTTCTTCGGCGCGAATTCCCTACAATATTAGGGTGAGCCGAATGTCATGTGCTATAGATGAGGCTTGCGAGAAGACCGAAACGTATGTCCAGCATAAGAGATGTCATACCAGACCTCATGAATGGCTTGAAAACATTCTAGCAGACTGCACTGAATTATGAAATAGAGTAAATATTGCAAACTCACTGACGCCTTTCCTCGTATCGTACCACTAAGGGACTGAACTCATACTGCACCACGAAACCGGGAAGCCCGCCACCTTGAATAGAAGCTATGGAATCATGAACTCATAATCATGGAATAATCATATACTTCATACACTTCCACTAGCTGTCAGCTTGACTGGGTTCAATGCCCATATGTACTTATCAGAAAAGACCCGTTAGAGGTTGGCTGCTGACAGCTACGATAGGTTACATCAAAGAAACAGTAATGCTCCCCCTGGTGTAGTGGCAGCATGCGCCACGACAGGGGGGGGGGGGGGGGGGTGAAGCACAAGTTCAATTCTCACCTGGGGTCGGATATCTTGCAACCATTCAATACTTTTAGATTCCAAACTTACAATTTTGCTATTTACTTTTAGTCGCATAATCTGCTCTCCTTGTATAGAGCAGTTTACCGCAATGTCTCTGCAACAGTATACAGTTTCCATGTTTCATGGAATCTCTTCGTTTTGAGTGTTTTCTTAAGACCATGCTCAAATCACAATATGCTTGACAATTATTTTTTGAGCCATGCATATGGTCTGTTATGGCAAGCTTATACAACCCAATACATGTGTTTCGGCCTTGGCAGCATCGTCAGTTGAGCAGTACCCTTCGTCTTGAGCCAACCCTCACGCGAGAACCCAACTCCTACAAAGAGAAGGCGCAAACGTACTATTTACACTTGCCATTAGGTGAAAACATCACTGAATGACCAGTGCTCTGCACAGGGTATAGTGTTAGGCATATTGAAATTTGGACGCAGTTTAAGAAAACAACGGAACGAAAGGTATGATATATTTGACGATACCAGCCAAAAGCAATCGAATGTACAATACTGCCCAATCAATGACATTTTCATTTAATGGCAAGTATGAATGGTACGTCGGCACCTTCTCTATGTAGAAGTTGGATTCTCTCCGAGATTTTCTAAAAACGAAGGGTACTACCAAAGTGACGAGGCTGCCAAGGACGAAATACGTGTATTGGGGTAGGATAAGTCTGCTCATAACAGACCACATGCATGGCTCAAAATGGAATTATCAGGCACATTTCGTGAAATCATCAAGAGTTTTGGTTCACTTCCGTTTGGTAGTACAGATTTTCAAGCCTATCTTCTACGTTTTATAAAGAATTTTCATATAGAGTGTAAGTAATAAAACGAAAGCGCAAATCTCGAGCCATTCGTGTATACGGCCTGTTTTCAAAAAGACCCATCAATAACACTGAAAAATCCAAACAAGATTATGTTCACACGAGCATATTTCTCGCCGGACAGAGCTCTGTTTTCAGGCTACTAGCAATCAGTCGATAGCGTAAGTTTCAGTGATTCCAACTGTGTGTTTATTTTCTTAAAAGACCGCTTCTCTGCGGCGCAGTGGGAAAAATACGACTGAATTCGCATGCGCGGGCAAGTGATCTTTGGCCAGCTCACGGATCGCGGGGTCAGGCGACTCTGCGGGCTGGCGCGATGATTGATCGATTTTCGACCGATCTTATGAAAGTGCAGCCTTTGTTATTCAATTAGGAATCGTTTCTCCGCTTTGAAAGAAAAATTCCAGATAAAACGAATGACTCTGCTACGAAAAGACTCTAGAAACTTTGATTTTGCATGGAATACGGATAAATCAATCATCTTTATGATCACTTTGATGGAATTCAGGAGCTCTGAACGACCTAACTGCTTTCAATAGTGACTCGAAGATATTCAGATACTACGGAATTTTCTCTACACATTTATATGCTCGAAAATCGATCAAATATCGCGGCAGCCCATCTTGACGCCTGATCCCGCGATCCGTGAACTGGCCAAAGATCACTTGCTCGCGCATGCGAATTCATTCGTATTTTCCCCTGCTGCGCTGCAGAGAGATGGTCTATTTAGAATATAAGCATAGCTTTGGAATCGGTAAATTTTACGCTGTCCAGTGAATATTAATAGTCTAAAGATAGAGCTCTGTCCGGCGAGAAATATGCGCGTGTGAAACATAACCTTGTTTTGGATTTTTCAGGGTTATAAAAGAGCCTATTCAACGACCTCGTATAGCGGATAATTGGAGATTTAAGTGGTCGAATAATTCTTAACACTCTTTATGGTAACTTCTTGTCGAACGTAGGGGATAAGCTTAAAAATTTGTGCCACCAAACGGAAAAGAACCGAATTTTTATTTAATCGTTCTCTAGCTGTCAAGTGATGTTATCACTTACATGTCGAATAAAGTTGAGTAATATGGAACTTTAAATCCTTAGGAGGGAAATTAACGGGTCACGGCGCTAGTCTTGCACTGCCGCTGCGCGCGACGTCGAACAGTTCACATCGCCGAGTAGTTAGTGATGCCAGCCATTGACAAGAAGGTTTCTAGTTCAATCCCCTACTGCGACGCTTCCCAGCGGACTTCTGGTGTGGATTAGTATTGAACGTGCTTCTATACACGTGATAATTGTAGCAAAAAAAAGCGCTCAGTTCTTAACATTCACTACTTTTGATACAAAACAGATTACTGAATAGATTGTTGAGACGAATAACTCGCTTATGTTACGGTATTGTAATATGAGACATGGTCTATTAGTGATATGGTGCATATTCAGGTGAAAACAAAAGAGACTGCTGCGAAGCGTCACGGGAGAGGATCGAACCAGCAGCCTTTTTTCCGATGGCTCGGTAAACTAAATTGATCGCCGAGCGCGCGAGCGGGTAGGGTTAACGCCGACCTCAGCGTAATCCAAAGTGTTAACCCGCGTCTCACTCTTTTGAGACAGTAAGGCTTTATTCATAAAGTCATCTTTGAGTAGTTTTGATAGATCAGGTGCAAGGCTTCACGTGTAAGAGACTTTCATGCACTTTTAAAGAAAAAATCTATTGAGAAGAGGGATAGGAAAAAATACAAAAGAAAAAACAACTGAGACAATTACAAGTTACCTTTTGCAGTGTCCTTTTGATGTTTAGTAACCGAGAACTGATGACTATTTTCTATCACGACCGTCCATATGTACATAACTTGTCGGTACCACTTTCAAATAGTAACTGTGCATGATAGGTCCTCAAAAAAGAAATCTGATAAAGATTGGCAAGAAAAACTACTAAATTCTAGTAATTATCAATGTATTGCACGATTCAACAGCATTAATATACAATCAAAGAACAATAACGATAAAGAACAAAAATGGTTCTTTCTGATTAAAAGGAACGGAATGGATATTCAACCCCATTCGCTGATGAGGAAATTTTGTTAGGAGTGTCAGTGATCATTCAAAGCTGAGACTTCAGGCTACTGCCCCACATCGTCGGGTTTCAAGAAAGGCTCTTCTTGACGAGGCTACAGGAGAAGATGTCGCTACGTTGCAGACGTGCATATTTCTCGCCTGACAGAGCTCTTTCTTTCGACCCTAAGAGATCACTCAATGGCGTAATCGCTTCTGATTCCGACGCTGTGCATATATCCTGAAAAGACGGCTTCTCCGAAACGCAACAAACTTAGCTGAATTCCCATCAGCTACATTACTAATAGTCCAAAGTAACAGCTCTATACAGCGAGAAATATGGAAGTCTGAGCCATGATTTTGTGTGAATTTCACAGCGTTATAAAAGTGTGTTTTGAAAACGGCTATGTGGGGCTTTACCCAGAAATTTAAGGAACTAGAAAAAAAGAAAATTTTGATTGATTACTGACACTTCTATGAAAAAAATCCTCTCCAGCGAATCGGTTTTTTCATTTGTTCCCCTATATCTCATAATAGTTATCTGAGCCAACTTGTCATGTGGTGTGTTAATGGGCTCTTGTACAACCCGATACACGTGTTTTGATCTTGACAGTCTCGTAAGTCGGGCAGAACCCTTCGTCGTTTAGCCAACTCTCAGTGGGTGTTCCCCCCCACACTAAGAGTAGGCGATTGAGTTTACAAGAGCACATTAACACACCACATAACAAGTTGGCTCAGATAACAATTATGAAATATGTTGAAATTTGAGCGTGGTTTAAGAAAACACACAAAAAGAACGGTACAATAGGTTCCCTTATAATCAAAAAGAACCATAAAAACTAAACATAAAGCTCTCCGCGTTGGTGAATCTCTGTGGGATGCGCCGTGCGCTCATCTTCAAATTTTAGCTTCGTCTGAGGTGAATGAATGCATATCTGTTATTCCGCGTAGCCTACCACTGTGTTGAGTCAGTGCTGCTCATCCTCTAAGGACAGGTCTGGGATCAGTCCGGTAGCATTTCACCGACTCCGGAGAGGCAGATGGCTTAATGGCTATGACCACGAGGTCGAACCAACTGATCTAGTGTGCTACGCAGAGCACCTCTAACCACAGCGCCACATGTGCCCCTGACGGAGATCATAGAGGAGCATGGTCGTGAGAAAAACGATAGACTAACAATCGATCTAATCAGATCATCAAATGAATAAAATAATACCTTTGTCAGCGTCGAACTCCCGCTCATCCAATGGATATTGTTTTCCAGGAAACTCGTCACCGAATGATAGATGGTTTATTCGATGCCCCGTGTCGAAGGTAGACAAGTCCAAACTGTGGAAATCGTGTACTAAAACGATAAGCATGAGGACAGAGCTCCACAATCCTCAAGATGATATATTCAGAGCAAATGGATCTGATCTACAGAGTACTTGATAATCCCGTTCGCCTTTCATCCTTTGCCCATACGTCTTTTACTCATTCACACATTCGTGACAACGCTCGTTTATGGATAACTGAGAATTACCTCTCAATTTCTAAAGTATGTCAGTATTTCTAAAACATATCGATCAATCTTGGACCGCTGCTACGATATCGCGTCAGCGGCAACGAGTTATCTGTCAACAGCCAACCGTCGACGGTCTGGAGAGGTAACCGCTAACGGCATTGAACCCACTTGTGTTGACAGATATTGGGTATCGATAATAAATCGGAATTAATTTATTTGACCGCCGCTTGCGGTTGGTTTCAGATTGACCAGGAATATCTATTGATTATTGATACCCAATATCTGTCAATATAAGTGGTTTCAATGCCAATAGCAGTTGCTCTGCCAGATCATCGATGGTTGGCTGTTGACAGATAACGCGTTGTAGCGTGAAAAGAGTGGAAACGAGCGTCGGTGGTGCAACGGTTCAGCACACCCTCCCGGAAAGAGTGACATTTGGGTTCGAATCGCGGCTGACGCTTTTGCACAGCACTCCACATTATTGGGTAAATTATAACATCTTACCACCACAGCGGCGGTCAAATAGATAAATTTCGATATCTATTCAAGGCTGCTGGGCGATAGGCAATATTTGAACCCAATCTGTAGTTGAACCCGCGTTCCACTCTTACCAGAAGTGCGTGTTATCACTTCACCAAGAAGCCATACTGCTTTGCTACCGCTCTTTCTTCAATAAAGTTGAACTCTCGCTTGAGTTGAATGTTCTTCATGCAAGATTATTCCAAGAAAAAAAAAGAATGTGTAAAGCCTAAACGAGGTTGGTACGCCAGGGCCATACTTTTTTTGGACTGATACGGAGGAAACCTCCGAAACACCGGTGTATGGCCCTGGCGTACCAACCTCGTTTAGGCTTTAGATATTCTTTTTTTCTGGAATTATTTTGAATGTTTATTGCGATGTTTCAAAAACAGTCGATCTTATGGGTCAGTTCTTCATACAATTCAATACCCTTAGATGTTATTTATAGTTTTGAAGTGTTGTTGAAAGACGGTGCCTTCGTTACATCGCATTACCTTGTATAGTATCTTGTTAAGTTTGAATGCATTTGAGACTGAGACCTCCAAGAAGTTGGTAAAATTCAGGTCTTCCACAGAAAAAGAGCGGCGGTAGCAAAAATGGAAGAGACACTGGAGAGCAGCATCGTGTACAGCTGGGCGGAATCCTTCTTCACTTGCTCTCGTGTTCGTGACGCGAACCTCGAAGCGAGAAATTGGAAGAATTTCATTGATAATACTTTGGTTCGAGCGGTGCTGAACTCAAGGTGCTACTTCAACGACAACGAAGACCTGAGTGAGAACAAACGACTTTGGATCATCGAATCAATCATCAATTCTGAAGAAAAGGAAGACGTCGTAACCTTAGCCGTATAGGGAAGTGTTATGAACACCTCGCGTAAATTCGGCAATAAAGAAAACAGTAATTGACATCATTGCTTATGTAAACAGATAAATCCAGATCGCTGGAATATTTCAAAGACCTAGCAATGTTGTACCATGGGCCCCAGAAAATCGGAAATCTGACGTATTAGATCTCCTTGTTTCTATAAGCAGCGGGTGGATATATGTGGACGGCGATAAATAAATATTCGACCTTATTCGCTATTTTCATAGGAGGTTTAGTAGTCAATTGAAAGTGTGACTCTAGCTAAAGCCGCTTGTGGCCGTTTTTCAAAGATAACTTTTTGTGAGGCTGTATAACTCAAAATGAAATTATGTTTTACACGCATTTTTTCTCAGCTCGTTTATATTTCACTGGACATAACTCCTTCCTTAGACGGCTAGTTCAAAAAACTTGGAAATCTGTTTGATTTGATAGCGGTGTAGGAGAAAGAAAATATTTGTTTTACACCTCGGCAGACACAGCTCCCTTAGATTATTAGTAATAATTCGGTAGCGTGAATTTCAGTAATTCCAACGCTGTGCTTTTTTCTGAAAAGACCGTTTCACTGCATAGTAGTGAAAATAAGATCGAGTTTCATACATTCGGTGAGCTTGTTTACCGGCCGATTTACGGGCTGCGGCGGCAAATCAATAAATGGCATGACACGTTGGACGCGCGGGGTGCAACTTATTCTCAATTGAGAACTTCGCAGTCTTGGAAGAAACTCCGTCAAAACCACTGACATAGATACTACAACATTTTCTTTGCACGTGCATATACTTTACTCGCTTCCCGCTGATTATACGCAAGAGAAAAACAAAAGCGTGCGGAGGGTGTGAAACTAAATTTTATTTCGAATGCTAAAACGTTAGAAAAGGACCCCTCCGAAAAGCGGCCAGGTACGGCTCTAGCCAAAGATTTGAGAGTTCGAATGATTACTAACAATCTTATGAAAAATTCTTGTCCGGCGAATGAAGTCGAATACTCACTTATAGTCGGCTAACATATAAGTACCGAGCATAGTTGTGTAGATCTTATTGGTTTTCGCTGTGATCAATAAAATCACTGCCTGCTGAAATGCCTTGATTTTGAATTGAAAGAGGTCATTAGTTTCGCATAATATGACTTTTATAAAAATCAGGCCGTAGCGACCATCTTCGAAAATTTAATCCCCTCGGTGTAACTCTGATTTTCGCCTGGTACGCGGCGCGGTTGAGCTGCAGTTGAAGCGTGTTATGGTCACAATGTTGCAGTTTCGTAGTGGAATTCAGGCTTTTATTGCTACTAGAGAGGTTTTGTGATCTATCAGAACCACTAACCACTAAGCCACACGCGCTCTCCAACATTTCATACACCTCCAAATCTATGAAAAAAAAGTTTTGAGAACAGTTTTCTTATTTACAGTGACAGGACTCACCGTGCGTTCGTAGTACTTGATGAGCTTCTCCTGGTGCGATATGGAAATTCCCCGCAACTTTTGCAACTTGAAGTTTTCCAAATATACGACAGCCTTCACCCTTGACTCTTTTGAGCTTTTGAACCCATGGATCATTCTGAAATGCTTTTAAAAATAAACGAAGCTACGATAAGATCATAAAGAAAGAGAAAGTCTCGTCGTACTTTACACTGTTCTACTATCTCGACATTCACTTGCCAACCTCTGAGTTCATAAGCTTCCCTCACTTGATCACACGTATTACAACAGCTGAATATTGCATGATTTTGATGACGAATAAGTGCATAGGAAATAATTAGAAATTGGATAGATACGAACCTTCCAGGAGGAAGAGCTCCATAGCAGCTGCCACATTTTTGCGTTGTTACTTCCACAGCAGCGTCAGAGGTCTTATTTTGATTCACCTCTGAGATCAGAAAATTTTCTCATAGAAATATAATTTCATAAAACCGGAAGAAACACAATAAACCAATAATCAAATCGATACTTTTCAGTTATCCTCACCATGCTTGAGCCACTTGGTAAAAAAGCATTTCCTTTTATTTGGAAAGTTTCTGTGATCATTTGATAGCTTAAATCTTAAGAATTTTAATGGTGTACTTTATTTTGACATGGCCTTTTCATTGCGCTATGAAAGTGAAAAAAACTATGTTTCACACTCAAGCATTTTTCTCGAGATTTGAGATATCAAAAAATTACTAAAACTTTGCAGAAAAGCAAAAAATGCATATTTACGAAGCGGCTAAAATAAGCTGAGGATAATGGAAATCCTTAAAGTCAATAACGAACCAATTTTCTGAGCTTCGTCGCTGATGTTCATTCCAGTGCTATCCAAACGTACTTTGAATATGTCGTCTTGTAAGTCATCTTGGTTCTCACTGGCCACATCCATGACATCAACAGTAACAACTAAACAAATCGTATAATCTACAGGAATTCTTCATGCCTCTCAGCAAAGGTATGATAGCATGTACTTGGAAGTCCCGCAGTTTCCCTCGCGCTGTTGCGTTCTTCAGTTTTTTCTCCTATTTCAAATCGGTTATTGCCCAAAGGCTGTGGTATGTTGAATATGTTCTGGTAGCTTTAGCTATTGGTTAAGATACTAGAATCCTAGCAGAATATCACCAGTTTAGTAGCATCCAGGCACGCCCCTAACCAAAGCAAAAGTTCTATGCTTGAAAGATTACGCCCCCACTTTTCTGGTATTAGCAGGATGTGTTGTTTTGATAACTGCTTGACAACAAGCGGACAATCAGTGCCGAGATCTAGAGGGAAGACTGCGGAAGTTAGCCGTAGCAGTGCAAGAGAAGCGTCTGGTACGACTCAGAGTCGCCCTTCTCCGGGATAACGCTCGACCCGCGCACATTGCAAAATCGACTAGCTACATAAGGCGAAACTGGGCTGGGCCACGCAAATAATACCCCTGAAATAGAGTTTGACCCCATCTCAAGGACCTGATATTGCTTCATTAGGATACATCTCTTCCGTGCCCTAAAGCAGCATTTGAACTTGAAGACTACTACCGCTCATAAGTGACAAAGCTCGCTTCTTTATAGCGAACCTCATATTTTCTGGAAAAAAGCATACAATCTTTGCCTAGCAATTGGTTACATGCCATTGATCATGGTGGTTATTATCGTGTTCATTGATTGACTTCTTCAAATAGATAAAAACAACTGAATTAACAAAAGTGGTTGAATGCTAAGGAAATTACGGGACAACCCATCATAAACATTGAGCATATTGATTGGTATGCAGAATATTCGACATCAGTGGAGAGCTGAACCAGTGTTTCACCCACACCGGAGGCGCGTACCACTACTCCATCGATGCGCCACTCTGCTATCACTCCTTCTTCAATATAGCCTATCGCAGCTGCTAGGGACGAACTTTTAACCCATAAGGGACGGAATGTACTAGCTGAGGTACGTGATTGCTTGGAGGCCTTTCTCGCTGGACAAAAATTTTATCTTACCAAACGATATGTTTGATTTCTGAATACTCCTTCCTATTACGTTGCGGCAGAGTAAATGAAATAATGTTAAACACTCAATTTGCTTTATTTGCTCAACTTGGCCTTGTGTATAGCTCTTCGCCAAACTCCTACTAGCCGTTCAACAGCCAGATTTCGAGGGTTTCGATACTGCAAACTGGTTTTTTGAAAAGTTGTCATAGAAGCCGCAAAAGGAAGAAGATTTCGAATTCGCATTCAAAGTTCTTGTCGTACAAAAAAAGTTATCTATATGCACAAAAAACATATGATCATGTACAGAAAACTATGGAATATCAGAGCAATACAAAAAGACATGAAGTTTCACTTCCGAAAAAGGGGAAAAACTCCAATTGAATGAGGAAAATCGCGCGCCTCTTGCAAGTTGCACTGTACGATCGATCAACTGCCGTCCCCTAAGGTTTAACGGTTATGTTATGGTAAGCGCATATCAGCACTGAACCCAGAAAGGGTGGTAACAGAGAGTGACATCGTCGGTGGTAGTGGTAGCACGCGTTCCCCCGATAGGGTGAAACGCGACTACAACTCCCGCCTGATGTCGAATGTTTCGTACCACTCGTACTCTCAGATGTCTATATAGATTGTGGCCGTAGTCAAACAAGGAGAACTCGACACCAATGCCCAACTGCCTTCGGCAAAAAAGAAGAGCACTTACATGCACAGGGTAGTCGATGAAATGTGATGTCAAAATGAACATCAACCCTCACATCAGACGTTGTTGAATCGACATAAAGCTGCTCTACAACGTCTCCAGCAAGGTAGTGCCTTGTCTCTTGTATGGCTAACGATATTATAACTATCGTAGAGACTAAGGAAACTGAAAACACCTAGATAAAAAAAGATAAACTCTCCAGATAAAACGCTATGATTTGAATATGGGAGAAGAAAGAAATGAGATAACATGGAATTTCTGGCAACAATTCGAAAATGATCTTTTCGTATGTATTTGGATTTCTCCTTAGACAAATTCAAGGATAGAGGAAGTACTACTGTTGTTCCAATTACGAAAATTCTTATTGAAATTTCTGTTATCATAGTCCTACCATTTACTATGGGATTTTTTCTGATTTTAAGGGAACAAATGAATATCCGACCCCATTCGCTCGAGAGGAACTTTTCATAGAAGTGTTAGTAACCATACGAAAGCTGAGACTTCAGACTAAGCCCCCCACCGGTTTTCCAAAAAGGCTTTTCATAACGCTGTTACAGGAGGAGATTTCTTGCGTTGCAGACGCCCCCCCCCCCCCCCTCTTTCTCGCCGCACATAGCTCTTCCTTTGGTTAATCATAATCATTCGACAGCGTATCGCTACAGATTCCGACGCTGTGCTTATATCCTAAAAAGATCGTTCCTCTGAAACGCAGCAGATAAAGCAAGTTGAATTTCCACGGGCGATCAAAGGCCTCTTTGGCCAACTCACGTGCGGCCGGCTGGCAGCCACGTTCGATGACGAGATGACCATAGATTTTTCGGGCAAATGAACGTGTAGAGAAATATCGCGTCAACAGTTCACGTGAACGCCTCACGCACAGGCACATGAATTAGCTGAAGAGCGCATTGGTCGCAAATGGAAATTCTACTTATGTTACCTACTACCTCTCAGAGAAACGGTGTTTTCACGATGAAAGCATAGAGTGGAATCAGCGAGGATTACGCTATCGAATGATTACCAAAAGTCCAAAGAACGATCTCTGTCCGGCGAGAAATATGCGCTTCTCAAGCCAAAAAATCTCCTCCTATAGCAACGTCAAATAGAGACTTTTTCGAAAACCGGCGACGTGGGCTGCAGCCTCGAATCTCAGCTTTCAAATGGTTACTAACACTTCTACGAAAAATTCCTCTCCAGCGAATGAGATCGGTTTTTCATTTGTCCCCTCATAACCAGAAAGAACCACTAATGACAAGTTGCCTTTTAGCGACCATAAAACTCCAAATTTCATCGCGAGACTGCACACTGTGATAAGAGCGCGCTCCGCCGCAGGCAACCGCGCCGCGTGCGAAGTTACGAATCAACATCGTACCGAAAGCAATTACTATAAATATGAAAGTGCTCCAAGATGCTGTTATGTTATTCTCTAGACTTTCCATGCGCCGCGTTTCCTGTTCGATTGGGGCGCGATATCTACGCGCACAAGCGCATGCCATCCGTGTGACGCAGAAAGAAGCGCAATAAATTAGCCTCTTGAGACAAACATTCTACTGCTCGGTTCTCAGAAAAGAAGGAGGGGGGTGGGGGGTAAAGTTATATCAAAGAGCCAGAATAATACACCTCTCAAAGAATGAATTTCGAGGGGCTGTCCAATCTTGCATGTACACTATGGCGTCCATGCTATTCGGAACTTGTCAACTACGCTTAATTGAGATCCCGATCGGAGACACCTACGATGCGCCGTTACTCCTCAGTGGCTATATAACAAAATCGCTACAGCCGCTTTTGTAAATACGATTATCCACAAAAAATTGACATCTACAAAATGAGCATTCGCTTATCGCCTTGTTAACGCTAGACGTTCACATCAACGGATTCAAAATTTTTATGCTGTAAAGGGACCGTACTAGAACGCTGCAGATCTCCGTGGTGATGGGCTCGCACATGACATCTATTCATTCCCAGTAATAAACTCACGAGGCAGATTTTATACGGTAACCTTATGCATTAGGTCGTCCCACAATTTTGGTACCGAATTTATTAACCTGAATTAGATTAGACTGCCTGATTTTGGTATCGTTCAATTGCGCATTTCCTTGCGAACATTTTATTATATATTTTGTCTATACTTGTATAAAGATGGAACTGTCGTGGGAACAAATTCGCTTGCTACTTCTGCACAAATGGCACATAGGTGAAAGTGCTAGTGAAACGACGCGCAAGATTAATGGAGCTTGGGGAGATGATACGGTTGCAGAAAGGACGGCTAGGAAAGGGTCCGCAAAGTTCAAGGCCAGACAGTATGGAGGACAAGTCCTCGAACTGTCCACAGGAAGCCAGCCCCGTTAGTCTTGGGCGCCGCTTCACTAGCATTTTCCCCCTACGCGCCAATGGTGGATGACAAGCAAGCGAATTTCTTCCCCCGACTCCTTCCTTCAAAAGCAAGTATAGGCAAGTTGTAAACCAAGATGTTCACAAGAAACTGCGCAATTTTACGATACTGAAATCACGCAGCTACAATTACTTCTGGTTAGTAAATTTTGTGTTAATTCCTTAACTGCCACAACTCATGGAATGACCTCATAAAAAGGACCTGAAGGCTCTAGAGAAGTTGAAGACGTCGAGACGTAAGCCGGATAGATCTACTCACATCGAGTTTATGCTGCTGGCTTGATCAAGAGAGAATATACAAAAAGGTCTCAAGATCTTACCCATGCCACCGGCGAAAGTCTTCACTCGAAAATCGTCCATCGGTTTCGTGTAGGCATCAAAATCCCGCAATCGATTAAGGAATGACATCGAAAGAACCGAATTTAGGTTCAAATAACAAATATATAGAAGATAAAGAATAAGCGTAAGTAAACAAGAATCGGTATAATCCATTAAGAAAACTCCAACAGAAAGAATTGGGTCAGAAATTCCTTTATTCACTTGAAAAAGCACTCCAAAACGACATCTGTCTGCTTCATAAACTATGGCGATCGTAACCCTCAACAGAAGGGTGTCACGTCTCTAAACACCTCAAACGAGCATCTCAACATCATAAAAGAAGACAAACGGACTCTAATTCCTGAGAATAGCGATAATTACAATGAAAATCCGTCTGACAACCCGTCAATAACATGATAACATAGGTAACGAGTCTAACTAACGCCCAATTGAATCTCTGGAATCAGCACTCTTTTCTGGAATTTGAGCTTTCTCTGTTTCACTGAGCCATTCAACAAGTGCTGCTGGATTCGCTCCTGCTTCTATCACCTGAAAACAATGCCCTTCTAGATAATGAAGTCGTCTTTGATAGATCTCGTGACACTTATAGATGTCACAATCAAGTTTTAAGAGTGGCCAGCATGACACATACACACGCCATACTCTTTCCAGTGTATATTTTAGCTCACAATTTCCTTTCATGCATTTCTTGCAATCAACTAGTAGTTTTCCAACGCAAAGGTTGCGGCGGTGATAGTCCATGGGGAAAAGAGAGGAGAGAGAGAGAGAGGAGGAGAGAGAGAAAGAAAGAGAGAAAGAAAGAGAGAGAGAGAGGGGGAGAGAGAGAGAGGGGGAGAGGAGAGGAGAGAGAGTGAGAGGAGAGAGAGAAAGATAGGGAGAGAAGCTTTCTAGCACACTCCTGGTCCATTAGTAGTTCATGTGAGCTCTGCACGGTTGATCTCAATTTGAAAAATCGGTATGGAAGACCCCCAGAAACCGACAACAGCAGAATCGTCAGCCGATCAAATAAAACAATACTCCCGTCCAGTCGACTGCTTTTGAACCTCGCTATAAAAAAACCACCTATCCTGTGAGAATATTTCAAACCTTTTCGAGGTTGATACGTCAGTGGCTTACGTACGTTACGGCGGTATCGCCCGCCTCATCAAAGCCACACGTCCCACACGTCTCCTCATCCTTGCTATGAAGTAGGGTTGACTAGTGATCTCGGATTTTTAGTTGATTTCGGTAAATTTAATTTCCAATTGGATAACAAGTTGAATCCCACATATCCAACGACCCGAGCATAAACCAATGCCCCCGCCCTAGCACCGAAAAACTATAGACTTTGGACTTCGCCTTGAAAAACTACACTTCTTACCTACGCACTCATGGCGTTACAACAAACAAGTGCTTAAACAGGCAACAATAAGTAGAAAATCTCTTGGCGAGGGTCAATCCCCTGAGAGATCCGTCATGCATTCGATCCCATTCGCAGTATTCTAGAGGTGATTGTATGCATATTTAGATTTTTCGATAAGTGGCAGTCGCCTATCGATATGCTAAGACAGAATTGTTATTCACCCGGACAAGTCTGGAACCTTTTTATCGACTATGGGAGGGTGGAAGGTTTGAAGAGTCTTGAGCGCGGGACCGAACCCCAGACCATCGACTGACAGACCACGTGCGCGTCCCAGAGCATCTTTAACCAATGCGCGAAACGTGCTCATAGGCAATGTACACTACGTGAGTTTGTTTAGCTCAGGTACACTCATCCAACTCCCTAAATAAGAAAGAGTGTTGGCAGAACGAGTGTCGGTGGTGCAATGGTAAGCACGCGCCCTCCAAAAAGGTAAGATTAGGGTTCGAATCCGGTCTGCCGTTCAAAATTCTACAGATCACTCAATATTAGTGGATATACATTTGTAGCATCATGCCATCGCTAAGAATGGTTCAAAAAAATTCTTTTAATATGACTGAGAATCGATCAAGCACCAATTTAATCGAAAAAAGGACATGCATAGAGTCTACTCACTAAAATCAGGGTGAAAATGTTCAAGCCATACATCTAAGCATGTTGACTGATAGGCAAAAACATTCGACCCTAGGCAGGAGTTGAACCCGCATCTTGCCCATTGCAGGAGCGCGTGCTGTCACTACGCTACGGAGGTCACCGCTTTGCTACCACTCTTTCTTCAATATAAAATTCTAAGATTTCTTATGCTTTTCCTGCTTTTCGCGGTTTCATGACGTATAAAATACTCACACGAGAATCGAGTGGCAAGCAAAAATGGTCTCGGTGGTGTAGTGGTAGCACACGTCCCTGGTATGGATGAAACGGTATGAACTCCCGTCTGAGGTCGAATTTTTTACTTACCACTTAGTTCTCTTCGATATAAACCTCTAAAGTTGTCAGCGACTATTCTCTAACTTGTCCTTCGCGAGCTTCACAAAGATTTCACTAGCGAGTAATCTCCATTCCACAACAATATCACCATTGACGTAAGAAGGGGGGTTTGACAAGGCGATACAAATTCACCAAAGTTATTCACTGCCACCCTACAAAACGTCATGCGGACATTAGAATGGGACGAAATGGGAGTGAAAATTGACGGTCGACAATTAAACCATCTTCGCTTTGCTGACGATATCGATCTCATAACACCAAACATCAGCAAAGCGGAACGAATGTTGACCGATTTCGATAACGCCTCTGGAAAGATTGGTCTTCAACTGAATCTAACGAAAACAATGTTCATGAGGAACGGATGGGTTTCTAATGCCCCATTCACGCTCAACGGAACGACAATTTCCGAATGATCCAGTTACCTCTATCTAGGTCGTGAAATCAACATGATGAACGACCTAGCTCCAGAGTTAAGCAGGAGGAAACGAGCAGCTTGAGGAACGTTTAAGAGCATCGAAGATGTAGTGAAGAGGACAAAGAACATCCGACTCCGTGCCCACTTTTTCGACTCCACAATTATCCCTGCCCTAACGTATGCAGCAGACACTTGGTCGCTACGTAAGCAGGATGAAAGATCACTTGCCGTTATCGAACGCGCAGTCGAAAGGTCAATGCTAGGAGTATCCCGTATCTCGCAAATGAGAGAAAGGATCCGAAGTTCCGACCTACGTCAACGATCGAAAATCAGAGACGCCGTTCTACACGCCAGGATATCGAAAATAAGGTGGGCCGGACACGTGATGCGCTTCAACGACAACCGATGGACGAGAGCCGTTACCGAGTGGATTCCTCGGGACGTCAAGCGCTCGAAAGGAAGACCACCGACCCGTTGGTCCGATTTCTTCACGAAAGCGATGGAAGAAAGATATGATGCTCAGCGAATCGCTAGAGCGAGGAGGACCCACTGGGCTACTCTTGCACGCGATAGGGAAAAATGGAAGAGTTGCTGGTACCCGCTCGAGTCCCTCGACGATCAACGGGACGACAGGTGATACAGGTGACAGGTGATTCTCTAACGGGTTTTTTCTCTGGATAGCCCACATTGGCATATATCCCAGTTTCGTTGTTTAGCAAAGGCTGAAACACTGGTCCGATGGGGCCTGGGATCGAATGTTCTGCATAGCACTGACATGCTCAGGTGTATAGCTAGTTTCGACATCGTAACACAGCCAAAAGCAAATTAAAGAAAGAAGTTTTATGGCTAAAACTAGATGGACGCGAGAGTAAAACGAGAAGGTGCCTCTATGGCGTAGTGGTAGTGCAGTACGTGCCCTCCGAATGAGTTAAATGCGAGTTCGGCTCCCAACTCAGGTTCAATTCTCTTGGATGCATTTGACACATATCATAACAATGCGAACAGGTGTTGAAATCATACGAAATTTTGAGGATTTGAGCTTATTGAGTGATTTGCAAAAACCTGTTCCGGACGGAAACCGAACCCGCGACATGTCATGCAACGTTTACAGCGAAATAGGAAAAAAAAGGAAATGTTGCAGCGTCGAAATGACCTCTAAACTTACCGCTATAATTGCCAAAACTTGTTCTTCAGTAAACGAAAGGTTCAGGCAACGACAGATACCCATGACTTCTGAAAAAATCGAAGGGAACGGCGACTAGTAACAACAAGTTCTCTCGCAATGCTCGACGGGCGATCGAACCCGCAAACTTACTTCCCAGATCGAGATCGGACACGCTTGATCTACTGGCCGCCATCGTGATCTACCGACCGCCGTCCGTCCTCTCGCCACTCTGGAGCAGCTCCCAGACGAAGGAGGTCACTCAACCGTAAAAGTGCACCACGCCACCAGCGAACGCGCAAGGACGATGACCGCCGCGCGACCGCTCGCGTCGGTGACGTCACACGGAAGTGCAATTGGCCGTGTTCCAAGCACACAGGACTCGGTCCTGAATGGGGAGGGGGGGTTCCTCGGGTAACGGTGAAGGATTAGGAGGACTTTGGGGTGTCTCCCATATGGGTAGGATCCAAGGCCGTCCCCGTCTCGTCTCAAACGAGGCTTCGGATTCAAGAGGAACTCGCCGCCTGATTGGGAGCGGGAACCCATCGGGGAACAAGACGAGTGGTGTGGTTTGCCGTTGACAGTCTGAGGGAGGAAATCAAGGCGATTGTTGCTTGGAAATCGGGCCCGTGATCTCGTGGCCGGCCGATGGGACACACACACGGGAGCCAGCTGTTGCAGAATATCGCGCTCCAATTACAAATTCGACGACGATGGCGGTCCCGCGCGTGTTGAAATAGCGCTCTTCTAACCGTCGTCGGTTATCTTTGAATTAGAAATCAGGTGGTAAACAAAGCTCCGCGACAGGAATACTCGTGTTTACTTCGATCGATTATCGATTTATTGATTGGGAATCCATGGAGGTTGTGGGAAAACGACGACCCCCCGTCCTTTTAACGACTTTTCCGATCTGCAGCCGCACTTCATTGGCGATTTACGCTAGTCACCTCATTGATCAGTGGTTTTTTCTTCTAATTTTCTCTAGAATATCAAAATTTGTTCTTTTTTTTCTATGTCAGGGTTATTTAGAAGTATAATTTCTTCATGAAAATATGTTTATTCATCGATTGCTCACTTAAATATAGAGGAAAAACTGAATTCACAGTGACTACCTCGGTGATCAGCGACTTTTCTTTCCATTTTTTCTGTATATCAGAACTTTTTTCCTTGTTTTCTTGCGCCAAAAATATAAAGAAATATATTTTCTCCAAAGAAATGTATGTATTTGTCGATTGTTTACCCGAAATCACTAAGAAAAACTAGATTCACAGTGGGTACCTCGGTGGTCAATCGACTTTTTCTCTTTATTTCTATGTGCATTAAGGTTTCCAAGTATTTTTCCGTCTGGAATATTTGAAACTATGTTTTTTGTATGTTATTTCCTATGATTTAATAACTGTAGGACTATATAACCATGCAAAAAGCGATGTGATTATCCAAATTGTTGTATTTTTCGCTTGTTTATCTATTTGTTTATTCAGTCTCTTTTAGTTTATTGATGCAATCCACATTATAAAGCCTTTCTAGCCTTAGAATTTCGTATTAAGCGGCTGTATCAGAGGATAAATACTCAGTTTTAGTGCTATCACTATCATATCATTTCTCTCATTCACCAGGCAATTGCAGCCCATTTTATTTCGTTTAGTTAGTTTGGTTAGGATTAGCCTTAGGCTTAGGCTTAGGCTTGATTTCCAGTCATTTCTGTTCTTATCTTTTTTCTAAAAAAACGAAAATTTGTAGGTCAGCTGGCTTCCTTTTTGATTTGGCCTCACGCCGCTAAAATGGAACGAAAATTTTTGATTGTTAGACTAGCTAAGTCAAAACGAAGCTGCTATAGATAGAAAATACCGCGTTTAACGGGTAAAGATTGATTGCTCAAGTTTGTTAACATGTTCTTTCCTGTCGCGCGCGAGAAAGGAGGGTCGGGTTTTTTTCTCGATTCTTTACTGACTGAACATATCATATCATTCGTTTGGAGTGTTTTCTTAAGACCACAGCTCAAATTTCAATATGCCTGGTAATTATTTTGAGCCACGCATGTCAGTGGTCTATCAAAGAGGGCTGACTTATAGACTTGAGATCGAAGCACGTGTATCGGGCTCTATAAGTCAGTCCTCTTTGATCGACCACTGACATGCTTGGCTCAAAAATAATTACCAGGCAAATTACGAAAATCTCTAGTTATTTCATAAATGCCGATCTATCTATTTATAAAAATTTTTGCCTCAGTACTGTATATTGGACAGCTGTATAGGAAATTTTACTACGTAGTTCTGATTTTATCAATCATATCACTGTTATAAATCAATAATTAATCAGTTCACCTCATTCCATCTGGCTTAGTCAGTTCAGCTAGGCTTAGGCTTAGGCTTAGGCCTGGTTTTTAGTCATTTTCGTCCTTTTCTTTTTCCAAAAGGGACAGCTGTGGGTCACTTTTTTTTCGATTCAGCCTCATGCCGCTAGGTTGAATCAAGAATATTTATTATGAAACTAACCGAATAAAAAAGAAGCTATCATTTGATAGAAGATGTCGCTATTCTCGCGAAAACATTTATTACTTAAGTTGGTGAGATAGTCTACATTTTCCATGCTGAGGTCCCGAGAGAAGGGAGAAAGAGTCGGTTTTTTTCTTTGCGATTCATTACGAAATATGCTAGTGATTTCATGTTTTTGATGTCGATTTATCTGTGCGGTCGACCAAAATATAGCTGTTTTTCAGATTAATTTCTATTTTATTTTCGATTTTGTACTGTGCACGGGTGACTAACGGCACCTATCTCTCCCTCATCGTCCGTCCGTCGTTGTCCACACCGTCTCGAAATGTTCCCTACCGCTGCTGGAAGCTCATCACAAACAGCACAAGAAACTGCTACTGCTGCTGCTCATCAATCTCATCAGGGCCTTGATCTATTCAGGTAAGTGGAAATTTAACTGGTACAATTCCGCTGTCGAGCCACTTTGAACGTTTTTCAGTCCGCTGAACGAGGCTTTTTGCTTCTTTTCCAGACTTTTAGTAATCATTTGATAGCACAAATCTCGGAGGTTTTAATGCTGTGCTCATGTCCTGAAGAAACGTTCTCATTGCGCTGTAACAACGAAAATAAGGTTGAAAATCACACTTGACGCTCGTAGTTGCTCGTATTTTCGTAATTCATTTGGGGCTTTTTTCTCCGTTTTGTTCAAATCTCTAGATTTTTTTGTGAGCGTTGCAGAGAAGACCTCCTTCTATTGTTTCATGCAGCTAAGCTCCTATTTTTATCTTATATTGCCAAATAAACCCTATACTGAGCTCTGAGCCCAGCAGTGGAAATGTAATCTTCTTTTCGCTCTTCCAATTCTCAACGAAGACCTTTTCGGAAGCCAAGCTTACCTCGAGAATCGCTTGAATTTATGCTCCAATCAACTATCATAAGTCTAAATTCTTTTTATTTTGACTGCCACTTGCAGTGGTATGATGTTATAGTATACTTAATATGTGGAGTACTGTGCAAAACGTTTGCGTCAGCCAGGATTCGAACCCAGATCTCTCTTTTCGAAATAAGAGTGCTGTGCAAAACGAGCGTCTGTAATGCAATGGCTAGCATAGGCTCCCGGTAAGAGTGAGATCTGGGTTCGAATCCCGGCTGACGCAAACGTTTTTGCACACTACTCCACATATTGGGTGTCATAAGTCTGTTGAAAGGCGATCCACAAACCCCAGCCGATGAAGGGCCTCGATGTTCGTTTGCTGAGGATACTGCGAAATCGCATGCACACTCATTCACTCACCTAACCCAGGAAAATGCGGGTGTTCTAGGTTATCCGGCAAGAGAAAATCCCTTTTGCTGGGCAAGAATTGATCGTAAGAGTGTGGGTAATCATTTAAAAGCTTAAATCTCTGACTACGGCGCTACGTGCTCCTCTCCTGAAAAGACTTTTTTCCAACGCTGTAGCATTCAAAATAAAATTATTTTTCACATCGGACACGCTTTATCACTATTACCTAATACTTCACTAGAAGCAGGAAAAGTACATGAACGTGTAGAGGAAATTTTGTACTAATAGGATCGTACGTTTAATCTGGAGTTTTATCTTTTAGATGGAGAAAAAATCCCACACCAAGTAGCAAAAGATCCACTCCCAATGTGTAACGAGCCAACGTGATCGATCGATCGATCGATCGATCGATTGCAGGATATCGTATCAAATCCACTGTTAGTGAGCACCCAACTCACACTCTAGTTAGCAAACAAGTGCACCGCGTATGTGAAACTTGGTCTGACTTTCCCTGCAACATTGCAGTTGAACGGTCTTTTCTGAAAATAAAAACAGCACTGGAATCTCCGAAATTTGCGCTATCGAACGGTTAATCTTAATTCCAGGAAACGCTTCTCTCAAACGAGAAATGTGCTTGTGTGAAACACAAATGTTTTCTTTGTACTGCAGCGTTATAAAAAAAGTTTCTTTGAAAACGATTACTTAGCGCCATAGGAAGAGATTTGAGCTTTCGAATTATCACTGACAATTCTATGAAAAGTTTCTGTCCAGCGAAAAGTGTCGATTCCTCATTTATCCGAATATAGCATACAAGAACCGAGACTGCGCGCCGACTGTTAAACTCAATGTTATCCCGCTGCGACAGACCTCGAAACGGCCTTTTTTCCAGGAAGCAAGCAGAGTACTGATATCACCAACATTTAGCCCTTTACTTTGCTTGCTTCCTGGAAAAAAGTCGTTTCGAGGGCAAGCAGAGGATTGGAATCACCGACATTTAGCCCTTTGGGGCGGTAGTTGATCGATTGCGCAGGGCAACTCGCAGAAGCGCGATTTTCGTTGTTCAATTAAAGTTTTCCTCTTTTTGGGAAGTGAAACCTTAAGTTTTTTGTATTTCTCTGATATTCCATAAATTTTTCTACGTGATCATATGTTTTTCAAGCGTGTGTAACTTCTCTTTACGGTAATAACTTTGAGTGCGAAATGTAATCTTCTTCTCACTCTTACAGCGGTCCATGAAAACTTTCAAAAAAACTATTTGTGAGGTCGAATTAATTGAGATTTGGGCTATCGAATGACTAGTAATTTGTCGAAGAACCATATCTACACCCCAGCAAATAAAGAAAACAGTGTGGAACATAGTTTTATTTTCCGCTGCTATAATATAATAAAGAAGCTTCTTCAAAATCAAGTAAGTTGTTAAGTTTGCAAGGATTCAAGCTTTTGAATGATTACAAAGTCTCCAAAGGAAAAATTTTGTCTAGCGAAAGACCTCCAAGCTATCGTATACCTCATTTGATGCACGTCGTCCTTTAGAGGGTACGCTAACGAATGATCACTAAAAGTTTGAGGGAAAAGCGGAAAAGGCCTTGTTTTTTATGGCATTGAAAATTCCGTCGCGATAACAGAATTGTGCTCGTTTCTTGTGGTCTTTCACACAGCGTTAAGCTGAAATCTCTGTTTTTTTTTTAGAGCAATTGCCAATTTAACTGCACATAATTCACCTCAACAATCATCAACTCAGTATATCGCCTCTCTGGGTCAAGTAAGTGAATTGTTTTGTTTTTTTTTCTTTTTGCAGATGAACTTCTCAAATTTAGTATTTATTTTGGAGTTTGTCACTTTCTAAACGTCTTTTTAGCATCCAATTCACGCTGCCGCCCAACTTAGTGCTCAGCATCATTCACCGTCCGCTTCACTTCTACAAGGAGTTACACGTCAAGTGAGTTTTAGTATCGGGAAGGACGACGTTGACTTGTTTGTTTTACCTTTTTCTACCCAAATTTCTTTGTAATATTTAGGCGCCACAGCACAAGGAAAATCCTACAGACCAGACAAGCCAGGTTTTGCCTCTTCTTCTTTTTTTTTTTACTTTTACACTTATGTAATGACTTCATTCAGTCGTTGCCATAGCAGTATCGATGAGGCTGCTCTGAGAAAAATTCTTCTGAAATGGGAAAATATCATCGGTCTTGGTAGGTATCCCTATTGTATGCACAGGGAGGCGTCTTGCCCGAGTGGTGTGATGCACGTCGAGGCCTCGGGTTTGAAGCTCACTCCCCAGCTCTCTCCGGCAGTCAACGATGAACGTCCTATGGAAAACCATAACCAGGCAGGGTATCGTTGAGATTCCAAGACGTGCTCTAACAGTGTTCTGCGATGTTAAAGAAGAAGGCAAAAGGATGAATTGAATGCTAGCAATATTGGTACACGCACAATAAAAGAAAAATACTGTGAGTACGGAGCAATAAAGTGTCAAATATGCATAGCAGGCGCTCTAGCGCAGTGGATAGAGGTCCTTTGCGGCACACGATCGACCGATCGATGGTCGATGATTCGATACCGCGCTCAAGACTCATCGATTCTTTCAGCTCTCAGGGTTACCGAATTAGTACCAAACTTGTCTGGGAAGATAGCAGCACTGACTTGATACATGGGTAGGCTAATGCCTGTCATCGTAAAGGCCAGATATGCATTCAAGCACCTTAACACTTTCGGAAACGTGGACTCACGGCTTCTGCATCTCTTACTGGCAACGTTGGACGACCTGCTCCATCTCTTTCGCATCTGTAACCCAGCGTACTGCGTTTAACAATGACGCGCTCGGGTTAGAGGTGTAGGGGAGGTGCAGCAGGCCGTCCAGAGTTGCCAGATACAAAAGAGGTATTGGAATAATTGAACAATGCTGGATGAAGCCGAACGCTCGACGTTTCCCTCCAAGGATGATAAACGCTGGAAGCTCTATCCTTCAGCTTTCGATCTTCATGATGTAGGCTTTGGGAAAACCTCAAAACCCGTTCATATTTTTGATATTTAGTCCACTCGAGATGATGCTCACCGACGTCCTTCTCTGATGTCAAATTTTTTTCCACCTCATCTCACCTATCAGCAAGGTAGCAGTAGAGGTTTGTAGCATCACACTCACTTTCTTTCTAGATTAGTCTCGATAACAGGACACTATTTAGACGACAGTAGTCATCTCCATGTAGACACAAGTGGGAATTTCCTCGGAATAAAAATCAGTCCTTCCCCAGGTGCTGGCACGACGCTATCAGATCGGGAAAGTGACGAGGTTGGTTTTTTTTAGACAAATGTTTCCACAGATTCTCTTTTATCTCTCGTCGATCTCCATTTCATTCTCTGTTCTCTATTTCTCAAGGTCGAAGTTATCAGCTCTTATGAGCTATACTCATATGATGAGTATAAGTTAATTCAGCGATTGGAAATGTCTACGAGAACCCGCCGATAATTCAATATGTTTTTCGGTATCTTTAATTGTCAAGCTGTGATCTGAGGGGAGATACATCACCAGGGTAAAGTCACCCAGGAGTAAAAGAAAAGAGCGCTTGTGATGCAGTAGTTAGAGGTGCTCAACGACTCACACGTGGTCGATTAATCGATGGTCGATGGTCCAACCCGGGCCTGAGGCTCATCAAGCCTTCCATCCTTTCGAGGTCCGTGGATTGATAGCAAAATTGTGTGGACGGATAGCAGCACAGTCTAGATACGGATAGGCCGCCATGAGTCATTGTAGTAATCAGAAATGCATCTAGTCACCTTATACCATACATGAGTGAGACGAATGCTTGGCGCTTTCCTGGGGGAATGGACAACTTTGAAAACTTCTTCTCGATCCGTTTATTGTAGTTCAGAGTAAATCTTACAACGGCAAAGTTGTTCAGTCATAAAGATATGGAAAAACCTCTTCACAGACGGGTTAGGGCTAATTAGTAATGAGTTACTTTATTATATATCTGAGAATTTTCCTTTGAGAAACACTCATAGATTTTAGGCTATTCTAAAGATGTGATAGCAGAGCTGGTAATGATCGATCTGTCTAACCATTGCTAATTCGTAACTGCACTTCGAACTACGCAATTTGGTCACTGAAGAGTGCTACAATTAAAGCAATTTTAGAATTGAACCACAGTCGAGTAGCTGTTTATCAGTAGTAATGTTTGGAAAAGTTCAATCAGGTTTCTTGCTGTTAGGTTATAATTTGGTTTTAGAAGTGGTGCGGTTACCTTAGTGTAGGTCATTCTGGAATTAAAACTACTAGGTAACTTTCTTCTTGAAACGTAACGACACTCAATCTCTGCTATCCTAATTTTCAACTTGTCTAGCAATCCGAAAAGAAAGCTACATCAGACCGCCTGGAAATGATAGAGAAAGATCGGAAACAAGCCGATCAACAAGTGGAGATCCTTACGAAACGGAGGGAGCGTCTCAAGGTTTCTATTACCTTTGTCACTAGTGTTTTTCTTCATTCTTTCAAAGATATTTCTCATTATGTTTTCAGAACCTTAAGAAGGAGTCTGAGCAAGAGGTCAAGGATGTATTGAATGGAGAGGTATTTGGTCTTCACATTTGATAAAGCTTCTTGGGATTTTATCTCGTCCAACTTTGGTTGATGTTTAGCGAACATTTCATACGGTATCCTCTTACTGTCAAGATCTCGAGATACTTTTTGCCAGGTCGATGAGAGAGAAAATGTCCCTCTTTGGCAGCGAATCATCGCCGAGAATAAGCGGAAATCACCATTGAAGGCACGGCTTCCCACAAAGAGAACTGCGCAGGACGTGGGCAAATGTTTTTTCCTTTATTTTTATTATTCCGTCTGCTTACACGTATACTTCCAGTTCTTTTACGAGCCTATCAATGCACCTGGAATAAGTGACTTGTTGAAGCGCCAAGAGGTGATTTTGATTATAATTAAAAATGCGTTTGTTTCACTTTGTTCACGAGTATCGGATTCAGAGTTTCAAACTGAAACTAGGGGAAACCGTAACATACCGACACCGCGTCAAACTTGCATGTTATAAGTAAGTGCTTTCATCTAACCTAAACAAGGTTTTTATCTTAAGAACGGGGCGAAACTACAGTCCCTGGTTATATTAAGTTTTTTCTTCTAGTTTATAATTTCTTTTTACAATATCCATACTAACAATTGAACTCGACCACATTCAAGTACTCACATTTCAGACACAACGACGAAACTTACAATGCTTGTATGAAGGACTTTCTGAGGAAAATAGAGCGATGGGAAAATAGCCCGAAAAAGATGTACTTTTTTTCAACTTTGTATCGAACTTGTCTTTTTTTTTCAAATTTTGTCCAATATTTTGATGATTTTATGCGAAATATATGTGCTTTAGAGCTCGCGACCTGAAAAATCGTGAGATAATCGAAAAAGCTTTTCCTGAAATGAAGCAGAGTCGAGTGGAGAAAGAGCGTTCTTGTCGAAGTGATCGTATAAGTCTGCGAGGTCAAGAAACGGTGGAGGATCAACCGACTTCAAGCGAAAGGGTTTCTCTAAAAGATTATCTGCTTGTTGTTGTTGTGACTTGAAGAAATGACCTTGTGAACAATTCAAAAGAAAAAGATTGATAGCAGAACAGCAGCCTCTTTAGTGAAGTGTTAAGCATGCATCCCCTCAAAAGGGTGCGACACGGATTCTTTTCCCGCCCAAAGTTAAGAGTTTTGCATATCACTCAGTGGCTGTGATTATGTTGCAAATCACCTAGTGGTTATTTGCACCTCATTTGCATATGTTCAGAGCCAAGTTGACGATGAGCACAAAATGAGGAACGCTGCCGCTATTCCTCCGTTGCTTATCGACGAATCAACAACAACAATTCCTCCTTTTCTGTTCGACAACAGACATGCGATTATCAAGAACGCTGCTGATGAGAACAGAAAATGGTCCTTTTTTTTCTCTAGTGGCAGTATTTATTCAAAGATCCTCAACACGTAATGTTTAGGATCGAGACTTTTCTCGCTTCGTGGTCGGACGATGAAAAGAAGTTGTTCAAGGAAAGATTGTCCGCTGTCGGCAAGAACTACGCAAATATTGCCATGTTTTTAGAAAATAAGGTTTTGTTTGAAAACTTAATTTTAAAAAAATTAGGGAGCGATACCATTTAATAGAGAGTTTTGCTCCTTGAGGCATTCGTTTTTATCACTACATCTTTAGACGCTCTGATAGCAAACTGCATCTTTTCCGTAGAAATCCAGGACCATGTTAGCTATTATACATTTCTTATCCAGTTGTGATTTGGTGAACGCGTTATTCTTTCTGCTATCTCTAAGCAGTGATATGATGTTATAAAAGATGGCCCAAGAGTGGAGTGGTACGCGAAACTTCAACCCTAAACAGGGTTGAACTAGTGTTTCATCCGTGCCAGAGCACGTACCATCACCACAGAGGCTACCGCTTTGCCACATTCCTTCCTCAATATATTCTATCGTAGCTGTCAGCAACCAACTTTAAACGGGTTCGGTGTGGTAGGTATAAATGGGTGTCAACTCGATTGCTGGCGCTGCAATAGGAATAATCGAAGGGAGAGTGGAAGCAAAGCGGATGTGTAGCCGGTAGAACGCGCCCCCGGTAGAGATGAGATGCGGGTTCAATTCCCGCCTGACGTCGAATTTTTGCGTACGACACCATACTTTTGTGATTTTTTGGTATAAAATTAGTGGCTGTTACAGACAGTAAAAGACTGCGTACTGTTTTACTACCTATGTAAGAAACGGGAGAACTTCAAGCTAGTGATACCTAAGCGTAAAAGGAAGCCTGCAAAGACTTATAAGGTGGGTTTTCGTTGCTATTTGCTCCGTTGTACCCAACGAGCAATGTCAGACACTCTTTAGCCCTTTCGTGACTGTGGACCTAACCCTCTGCGTCTAGACGCCAACGTTAGAGGCAACGCGCTGGGGGTTAGAGAGAGAGGGGGTTGGATCGATGGTCCCAACAGGGTTAGACCGGTCTTTTTGGAATTTCTCTAAAGCATTAGTAATAACATATGTTTAAGCCACCTCTCATGCCAACACCAGAGGAGTTGGCTATGTACCAATTATTACCGCACGATGCTGTTACTGAAACTCAGTGTAAGTTCAAGCCCTAGAACGACTTTTGTGTCCATGTAGGCTTCCTCCATAGAGCTTCCTTCTTATTCTGATTGCACTATTTTTCATACATTTTTTCACTTTCAGCTCACTTTCCCAATTTTACTTCTCAGTTTTTGACGATGATTTTCGAACCGTCGTGAATCACTCAGTCATCTTCTTACAGCTTGTGCATCTAATGATAGCAAATGTGTGATGTGTCAACTGCGAATAAACCCTACAACAAATCCTGGGCGTATTCTTACGAGGTCCAATTATGAAATGTATGGTGAGTGATAAGTGCCTCTATAGCCGTATCATTAACTGCTGCAGTATGTGATGAGTCTCACATTGGGTGGAATATACAATGGAGTGGAGGGCATTGGCCGAGTGTTTAGTGATGCTCGGTACAGGGTTGATCCCCGTTCCACCTTCCCGTTCAACACTGCGGCCAGTTCGGTAATTGACCAAAATTTCTGAAGATGCACTTGTTTCTCCGGTTCTTGTCCATTAATTGGCGACAAATGTAGATTCACCCCCTTTAGCTGCACAAAAACTTTTCATAAGAATGTTGGTAATCATTCGAAAGCTTAAATCTGTGGTTTTTGCGCTACTTGGCCTTTTTTGAAGACATCCATTCGCAACGCTGTAAAATTCAAAATAAGATTATGTTTTAAATTGACTGCGCAATTTTACTCGTACATCGCTGGAGAACAAAAGTATATGAACGTGTAGAGGAAACCTCGTAGCATTAGAGTCATACGTTTTATTTGGAGTTCTTTCGAAGTGCGCTAAAATTCCTGATCGAATGAAAAAAAACACACTTAACATATGACCCGCGGACGTATTTCGATCGATCCGACTGCAGATTAGTCGGTGAACAAGAGCACTGAATATGTGAAACTCGACCTTATTTCCCCTCCTACACTGCAGCGAAACGGTCTTTTTGAAAGTAAATGCGGCATTGGAATTGTTGAATCCTACGCTGTCGAATAATTGCTAGTAATTTAAAGGAGAAGTTCTGCCGTGCGAGAAAAACGCGTGTGCGAAAAACACGTGTTTTCCCTTCGGTGAAGCGTTATGATAAGACTTTTCTTAAAAAAAAACGACTACATATGTCGCAAAGAAGCGATGCTTGGTCAGATGGTGATTTTGCGCGTCCAAGCCTCGAACTTGGGTAATTAAACCTTTGTCTATATGATAATATTATTAGCACGACAAACAACAACAACAACAACAATATCGGCTAACATCGTAATTGCCGGCAATAATGCGTCGTTCCGCGTGTTGCCCATGAGTGTGCTGAGTCGGCGAAGCGTTCGCATCGATTCATTGAGTCGGAAAATTTAGACGATAATTCGGTCGAACTTGTCGACAACGTAGTGAAGTAGGTAGAGATTTGTGCTTTCGAATCATTACTAAAAGTGCGATGGAAAGTTTTTATCTGGAGAAAAGGGCCGAATCTTCGTTTATCGTCATATAGTGGACAAGTACGGTTTTTCGTGCCGAGGGGTAATGGCAGTCTGTTCAAGTCATTGCATACCTCCCACACAAATGTAGAACTCGTGCTTGTCAAAATGTCAGTTTCATCTTTTCTTGTCTCTTTTAATCCTTTTTCATGTCATTACTCTATGTGCTTGCTCATCACTTGGGTTTTTTTCAATATGATTTGCTATTATTTGAGGAATTGATGCGAAAAGCCAGGGGGCGGACTGCCGAATTTGTACGAAATGTAAGGATGAAGTGTTAAGAAATAGAAATAGCGGGTGAGTCGTAGTGTTTTTGGCATATTTTTGAAGTAGTAATGATACTTTTCAAGGAAAAATTGCTTGTAGGCGTTGTATGGTAAAGATGTGCGCCTCGGGTAAGCGTAAGGTTAAAGCCACGAAAACAATGCCAACCAAATGGCGTCAGATGGATGACCGGCAACGGACCTTTTTTCTTGCCCACTTTTCTATTCCAAGGGAAACTGTCAAATGCTGTGGACCGTGCTTCAAACGCATCTCAAAGAAGCTTGATTTGGTACTTTCTTTCTCCCTATTGGAGTACTTCGTAGATCTAATGCGCAATATTTGGCAGCATTTTATTTTCTTGAGCTGAAAAAAGTGAATGAAAGTTCAGCTGTTCAATGGCGATCTCAACGAAGAGATGACAAAATTCGAATCGGAGAATCATCAGGCATGGCAAAGTGAAGAGGTGATTTTCACGTACATACTTTGAAAACATGACTTTGCTATTAAAAGTGTTACTTAATAAGCTGTCGTGTAAGTGATACGAAATGTGGTGTCTACCATGATCATCCGGATCCAGAGGAGGAGGGTGAAGGGAATTTCACTATCACAAGTAGATCATACCTTTCCTTTCAAGTGTCTCTTTAGAGTGCTTAAATTTCAATATGCTTGGAAGTTATTTTTGGGCCATGCATGTGGTCTGTTCTAAGGCAACTTATAGAGTCCGATACACGTGATTCGGCCTTGTACAGCCTCGTCAGTAGCCCCGTACCGTCTAACAGGATTGGATAGGACGAAGGGTACTGTATCGCCCAAGAGGACTGGACAGGACGAAGGGTACCGTGCTACTGACGAGGCTGTGCAAGGCCGAAACATATGTACCGAGCTCTGTAATTTACCCTATAACAGACCACATTCATGGGTCAGAAATGACTATAAGGCATATCACAAGTGGAATACTGCTTGCGATAAACTCGTTGACTATTTTGAACAGCCGCTGGTCCTAATAATACAACTAACAAGAGTTGAAACTGATTTTGGTGTAGCTTTGAAAATCTAGAAAAGTGCCGAATATCCAACCAAACTGTCCATTGAGGTATGTTGGCCGGGCCTGCGGAAAAGAGGCATGAGAAGTTTCTGGCATGCTTGCAAAGTTGAAAGATTTATTCTTTTTACAAGAGAGTAGACATAAAGATCATACACAGCTGATTATTCTAACTCTTTGAATGTTCTTGAGAGTTACCACAACGAAGCATGAGCCATGTGAACTATGTGTTTGAGACATTCTTAGGCGAGCATGATGCAAGCTTGAGCTTTATTAGCTATTTAATGAAGATCTCTATTCCTCAGTTCTGTTAATGTCAGATATCTCGACTACAAAATCTGGTCTCTCAATTCGGAACAGACTGGTGTAGTGTTTCGGGGCAGATGCCTGGAAGGAGTGCTGATGATTGTCGATCACAATATGAGCTTTTGTCTAAAAAAGAAGAGGAGGAAGAAGAAGACTTTGAGGAGGATGTCGATGGCGACAAATGGTGAGTAGTATAATGCTAGAGCGTTCTGAGTTCGCATTTTGATAATTTTGACAGCTTTTCTCGTTTTGAAGACGAACAAGGGCAAAACCTTTTATCTTTATAGTGAGCGCCAAGAGGATGATGTTCCCATGGAGGAGGATACTCAAGATTGTCCCGAGACGTCCATTATAAGCGTGCAAGACGGTGATATGGATACAGACATAGTTGAACTGCCGAGTACTTCTCAAGAGTTCTCTCTACGAAACACTCCCATCGACGTATGTGTAACTATTATCATTTGTTACTTTACTTATTTATACATACGCGTCATGACGGAAAAATTTCTATTATTATTTGTTACTTCACTTATTTATACACACACAACGTCATGGTGGAAAAATTTTTTTCTTTAGGCTTTACTTAAGAGCAACAGATTGTAGTTCATACATAATGTGGACATTTCAAAAGAAAAAAAGTTCTTCACACATTTTATCCTTGTTTTATTTATTTTTTCTTTGCCTGATAAACTCTTCTTATGACATCTCTTGCATGATACAGATGGCTTACAAATTGCATGTTTACTACTCGATTGCATGCTCCTCGATTATTTTCCTTTATGACTGAAAAAACCAAGAATCATTGGAAATGAGTTGGGTAGTAACATGTTTCTATTATACAAGCAGTTCATACATAAGTAAACGTCTCCGCGATGACTTACTAGTTACTGTGCCCTTGGAGCGACAGGCGCTTTTTTATAAATAGTATTAAGGTCCCTTTGTTTTGCCAACATATTGCTGAGTTATATGCAAAACTTTGTTCATTGGACAAAAAAGAGTGATGAGAGAACGAACGCCGGTAGTGAATGGTTGGCACAGCGCTTCCAGAAAGGGCATGACTCCGGTTCGGTTCCCTTCCGATGTTCAAAGTTTTACATATCGCTCAACATCCTGGACATATATTCGTAGCATCATGCCACTTATGAAAAAAATAAGAAGAATTTTAGTCGTCGTCTGAACATAGTTAAATATCTATAATTTCGACAGTAAGTATAGATAATATGCACTGCAAACGTCGCGAAGATTTTGTCATGTATTTGTTAAAGAAGCCTACTTTTTCGTGACCTGAGCTTTATTTTATCATTTGCATGTTTGCTTTGTGCTCGATATCTGTGGTAGTCGTGGCCGGTTTTCGATTTTCTTCCTTCATTACCTCGAACCCCCAGCAAGGGAACGATTTAGATGTATCACTGTATTATTTCACTTGTATCATTGTTTTTACTTTCCTACTTATAACAACATTTCCATTTACATTCACGTAACATGAAAAAATAACGAAAAAAAAAGAAAAATAGCAACGATAGTAGAATTGAAATAAAACAACAATACATTCAATGCATTCCCACGCGGCGGTTAGAGATGAAGCGGAGAGGGTTCACGGTCCCGAAAGGGTTAGTTGTGCTGAAGATTCACCTTACAGCAGTCCATATTCCGTTAACTTACCACATAACCAATCAATATTTTCAGGCCTATCATAGCCTTGACATAAACAAACAGTAATTTGTAGATTGCTGATTTAATATAACGTTGACATGAACTGTTATTCGGTTATTTCGGTGGCTTCATGTTGTGTGTGTGCGAGAACCCTCACTGATTTATTGGTAGAAATCGGAGGTGTCCTCGGTATCGAACTGCGATCAGATGTGGTGGTGCATCTCAGGTCTTTTAAGGTGAAGACAAGTTCAGCGTTCTCATCCGGGATTCCACCATTGAGTAGATTAGGGCCGGGAATCGGTGCCATCCTAGTGGACATTGTTATCAGCTGACAAGATCTGTTGATATTGGAAAGTCCAAGCGTGGCCTTCGGTAGTGATCAACAGATGTGGTCCTAGGCTCACTGAAATTTTTTTTCCATTTTCTGAGGATGGATCAGTCAAATTTTAGCACATAACGACACCATGACTACTTATCTAGAGTGGTTCTTTTCTATTAGACGGCAACAAATGATTGTTCGACTTCATTTGCTGGATAAAAACTTTTCATAAGTGTGTTAGTAATCGTTCGAAAGCGCAAATTTCTGGTTGGCGTCAGTGTGGCCGTTTTTCGAAGAAAGACCCTTGTTCAATGCTGTAACATCTGGAACAAAATTATGTTTCACACCCGCCGTGCACCTTATTTTCATCACGCGTATATTTCACTGGGAGCACGAGAAGCACATAGAGAAAATCTCGTAGTATCTAAGTCAATGGTTTTATCTGGGATTCTTTCAAAGAGCAGAAAAAATTCCCAGTTGACTAACATGTTGCACCCCACATTTCTAATCCGTCAGGTCATCGATCAATCCTTCCGCTCCAATGTCCAGTAAAGAAGCCACAAAATATGTGAAACTTGATCTTATCTTCCTTGTTACGCTGCAGTGGAACGGTCTTTCCAAAAATAAGCACAGCGTTGGAATCATTAGAGCTTATGCTATTGAATGATTACTAATATTTTGACGAAAAAGCTCTCTCCGGCCAAGTGTAAAACGCAAATGTTTTCTTCTTTTACAGCGCTATCAAAACAGCCCTTCCAAAAATCAAACACATCCTTGAGTCCTTCGAGGCTTGTGCTATCGAAAGAGTACTAGCATTCTGAAGAAGGAGTTTTGTCCATTGAAATATAAGCGAGGTAAGGAAAAAATACGCGTGGTCGTGTGAAACCTAAGCTTTTGGATTTTAAAGCGTAATAAAGGGTGTTTTGAAAAACCGGCTATGTAGGGCACTAGCCCGAAGTTTGAGCTTTCAATGATTACTAAGCCACGTGAAAAATCCTCGTACAGGGAATGGGATCGAATATCCATTTGTCGCCGTCTAACAGAACTACCACTAGGGATCTTTATAGTTATCAGGGTACAAGTGAAAAGTGATCTCATTTGCTGGAGAGGAACTCTTCATAGGAATGTTAGTGACCATTCCATAGCTAAGACTTGAGGTTACAGCTCCTCGTCGCGTGTTCCCGAAAAAAACTTTTCCTGGAGTTGCGACAGGGGGAGAATTCTAAGTTTCGGACGCGCATATTTCTTCCCGAACAGAGCTTTTTCTTTGGACTATTGGTGATCATTCTATAGCGAAATCGAATCTGATTCCAACGCTGTGCTTATATCCTGAAAAGATCGTTTCTGTGAAACGCAGCAGGGAAGTTAAGTTGAATTTCCATCTGCATTAATGCCCTCTCGCCAACTCACGTGCTGCTGGCTGATGCATCCACGTTCGATGACGCGATGACCATCGATTTTTGGGGCATATGAACGTGTAGAGAAGTATCGACTCAGCATTCCACATGTCCGTCTCACGTTCAAGCATGTGAATTTACGAAAGGGGGCATTGATCGCAAATAGGAACTCAACTATTTTATCTTCTGTGTTTCCGAGAAAGGTCTCTCTAGGCACAGCGTTAAAATCAAATTCGAATACGCTATGGAGTGATTAGTAATATTTGAAAGAAAGAGCTCTGCTGAGCGAGAAATTTGCGTGTCTGAAGCCAAGAAATCTCTCCTGTAGCAACGTAGAAAAAAACTCTGGAAAACGGTAACGTGGGGCTGTAGCCTCAAGTCTCAGCTTTCGAATGTTTACTAACACTTCTATGAAAAGTTCCTCTTCAGCGAATGAGATCGGTTTTTCATTTGTATCCTCACAATTGAATTGTACCCTCGATGTTATACGTACGTTCCGGCTTCTCGCAGCCGCATCAATGCCATATCACCTATGGTCTAGCGCCGATTGCTTTTTGTAGCAGAGGTGAGCCGTAGGGCATGTGGTACTGGTGAGGCGCACGAGAGCGCCGAAACGTACATATATCATCGCGATATCATACTTGAGCTTATAAAAGGCTTGAAACATCCCATCACAAGTTTCTAATAAGGTCTGAAAATAGTCGATTCCTCAATGTTAATTCCTCGGTCCACGACAGAGATCGAAGAATAGAAAGGATTAGTGTAGAATTTGTTGTAACTCCCATGTCATGACCAGAAGAATTGGCACTCTCACCTTACTGAAGTTGCGTTCATAACGGACACACATTACCAAAACTAAGGCCTATTTTATACTGAATACAATCTATACCACTGCTCCACTCGCACCTCTTGAAAATTATCACAATGTTTGCGACAATTTTGAATTGAAAAAGGTGTCTTAAAGTAATTTTGTACATTTGTGTAGATATGGGAACAAAGTTCCCTCCATAAGTCTCCTCGTAGTTCAGTTGCAGAGAAGTCACAGCAGATATCGGAATACTTTTTGTGATCTTCAATATGCTAAGCCATGAAATATCTTCCCAAAATTTGATTATTCAGTGCTAAGAAATGTTTCGAATTGTATAGTTGCGCAGATGCTGAGTGGCATGCAAAACATCTGACCCTAGACAGGAGGTCAACGCACGTTTGACCCATACCAGGGTGCGTGCTACCACTACACCACTGATGCCATTACTCTGCTATTATCAGTCTTCCTTCGATGGTCGAGGGTTTCTGTCGTAGCTGTCAGCAACCAGTCTTCAACGGGTTTAATCGGGTTATCACTGACTGGCACCAAACCCAGCTAACCCTTTGAGGGCCAGCATTGACGACATCGCGCCGTCGCTTGCAGGGCGGTCCTAGAGGACGGCATCTGCGTCTTTGGGCAAGAACGTCACGCTTCCTGCGTCTGCGTTCCCGCGAGCGCCTTCATCCACGATGCGAGACGCCGCCGTTACAATAGCTGATTGAGACCGTGAGGAAATTGAGAGTGAGAATAAAGGCTGAAGAGAGTACAGCCTGGTTATGGACGACTAATTCCTGGGAAGCAGCCAAAGGCTGTAAGCCGAGCTGAGGTCATAATAATTATCATTATCACAGTCATTTTTAGCGCTTTAGCACTTTCTTGATCCGTCAGCACAGTTTTTTCCACTGTGTGGATCCCAGTACTTCTACCATTCAGTTCGTTTGATTATCTTCATCTTGAACGGCGTGGAATACTGGTTGAGCGAGTAACCTTGCAATCTCGAGGATAGCCTTGCTGTGGCCTTCCCTTAGGACGTTGTTATTGACTGCCGGAGAGGAATGGGGATTGAAGCTTGGCTCCACGCTCGCCGTGATCAACATCACAACCACTCGGCCCACGGCGTCCCATCATTATTTTATCGTTATCGTTATCATTATCATAATCATTATCACTATTGTTGTCATTATTACAGTCATTATTATTATCTCTATCTTTATCATTATCATTGTCACTATCATTTAGCGATGCAGTTTTCTCGTTGAAACATGAGAAATATAGATGGAATGTGGAAGATTTTTGATGTTCTCTCACTGATATCTCTGTAGAGACATTTGTAATGATTCTATCATTTCATGATGATAAGGTTCTCTCGGAACCTGGGTTTCACCCCTTGCATCCATCATTCCAGAAGTCTCCAGAGACTCTTTCAGACAACTCTGCGTGCAAAGGGGTCGACGTTATGCCGTCCGCGTCTCTCTTACCACGAGATTCGCCGCCTTTCTCACTGTGCGCGACGCCGCCATTACAGTAGCTGAGTGAAATTAGAGATCGCGCGGCACAATACGAAGCGTAACCGTAAAATTCTCGTAGGGTTAAGCCGACAGTCGCTGACTATGTATAATTCATTAGAATTCTAAATTTCTACTGCCTTTTAGCAGTGTTATGATGTTATAATGTAGATGTTGATCGACATTCATGACATTCCAACCCAGGCAGATGTTGAACTTGCATATAACACACATCGGGGTGTGTACTACTACTGTTCCCATATTGAGTCTATTATTGTTTCAGGTGAATGTGAAAGAAGAATCACATCCGTTGGCTGAGCTTCCCTCTACTTATGCTGGTATTGGAAAAGGTTCTATAACGGCTGGCACACCTTTACGTCCTCCATCCGTCTCAATTATCGAGCAGCAGCCTAGTGTTTCACAATTAAGCACAGCGGCTGTAACAACTACATCACAGCCATCGGTACGTTCGCATTTTTCTTGCCTTTTCGTCTTTTTTCTATTCCGTGTTTTGAAAAATTCCAAGCTTCAAATAATTATACTTGAAGATTCGTAACGTTGTTTATCGAATGATCCATGTATTGAGAATCTTGACTTGAGAGTTTCCTACGCTAATTCTCTCTCTCTCTATCTCGCTCTCGCTCTGCCTTGTTCTGTCTATAATTACGTTTTTTTTTTTTTGATAAAAAAAAACATAAAGAAAGTACTCGACGTCATAAATTGTAGTACATGAATGATTTTGTTCTCGTTGGTTGCTTTTAGGGGGACATCGTATTTCTTTTTTTTCCTCATTATGTACATCAGATGTAATTTCAAATATTGGTACTCAACTAGAGTGTTATTTTTCCTAACACGCTTAGCCTTATTTCTTGATACAGATCGAATATTTTGGCCGAACGGGTAGACCTTTCTACCTGCTTTCAGCACTTATTAATAGAAAGTATAAGCGAGATACTCCACTAGGTCTGCATAGAACACACAAATAACGTGGAAGATCTTGAGCGGAAGCTACCGTTTTCGTGCAGGAACGTTAATGCTTAGACGTTAACTTCTTGAAACATGCTTATTGCTGAAAGATATGTCGTCCGGCGAGAGGAAAAATTTTATTGACGGACTTTCATATCATATCAATAGCCGTCCTGTATCGCCGAGTGAACTATCCAATTTGAGCTGTTGAAAACGAATGCCACATCGCCTTCTCAGCTCTGAAGAAGACGAATACGTCAGCCGAACATATTTATCTCAATTTGGTGCGTGCTATTGGCTTTCTCAATAAGGAACATCTCCATAGTGTTCTACGTACATTCAGCGGACTTTATACCTGTGGCATTTTCTATATCGATCAGTATTAATTCTGTAATCGTCGAGAACCACATCCACAACGCCATTTATGCTTTTATGTACGTCTTTGTGAACGTATCTAATCAGCTTCACACTTACATACACCTGGCTTCATTTTGTTGTCAGCAGTCATCGCGAAAATCCCTTTAGCTTTCTAAATCATGAAGAAATTCCTGCCATTGTGGCCTCATCTCATCATTTAAGCACAGATGCTTCATTGTTTTGTTGTTAAACAAAATGGTTTTACGTTTCAGGTCGGTGCAAATGTAATTGCGGTTGAGGCCGTGAATTTCTAATCATCACAATCAGGCCAGAACACCTTTCTATCAATCACAATAGGAACCATTACAGTCAACAAATAGAGGAATAAGACTGTCATCACTGTAGCGTAAGAATCGGTGCAACGAGATTCGACGAACTTTTGGAGAGCATCTTGAGGGTCGTTTTGGCTGTGGATTCTTGGAGAAGGGTTAGTCGGTAGGCGCGAGGCCCTTCGTCGTTGTCGTGGAGAAAAATTCTGTTCTTTCTGTTGACCAATGCATAGTTTTCGGTGTATACCATCTATTTCTGAACATAATTTTCAGATGTAATAGTTTCGCCAGGATTCGGAAAGCTGTGGTGAATCAGACTGGCAGCACACCACTACAAAGTGACATGAACTTTTTCGAAGCAACTTTTTTTTGAGAAGTGCTTTGGAGCTTCTCCTTCCAGCCATTTAGCTGGTCTTCGCCGGTTCTCGTACAGTATCCAATTTTCGTCGCACGTCACAATCTGGTCGAGAAAAGATTCGTAGTTGTTGCGCAGAATAAGAGAAGTTGAAACTTCACAACGACTTTTTTCATTTTCGAATACTTATGAGGCAACCACTTACGGCTCATCTTTACCATACTAGTTTGCTTTAAATGGCGCAAGTTCATAGAATGGTCGACGTTGAAATCTTCTGAGCATCTCGTATAGTAGGACCAGCTTTAACGATTGCTCTGATTTCGTCGTTGTCAATTTCTCATGACCGGCAACTACTTCCCTCATCTTCAAGGCTTAGGAAACTTTGACTTAAGCTGCTTAGGCTTAGACTTGATAGTGGGTTTATTGGGCAGTACGAAGTGATAGTGAAAAGAGTAAGTCTTAAAACGACACAACAAAGTTTCCTCAAAAGGAGGAAAATATTCCAAATCAAGATCGAAAATGTGTTCGATGACGTGGGGCTCGTGTGAAACACAATTTTATTTGTGCTGCAACAGTGCTATAAGAAGTTTTTTTTTGAAAGCAAGCACGACTTCATAATCTACGGAATTTTCGCTGTTTAATGGTTAGTCAAAGTTTAGGGCGAGAGGTTTGTTTCACGAAGTATCAACATGATAATGACAAACGTGTGTAAAACATAATTTTATTTTGAGTACTGTAGCGCTGTATAAAAGCGTTTCTAATAAATAAGTGCACTTTTCAACTCTCCGGTGTTCGAGCTTTGAACGTTTACTAATAGTCTAATAGGAAGTCCTCGTCCGCCGAGAGAGATTCGTTCAAAAGTACGTGTCCAATAACAGAAAAGTGCCTAGGAAAATCATTATTTTTATTCCTTTCCTGTGATTGAGTATATTGAGTTTCTTAAAGTACTTAGCATCACGAAATCCTCCACAATGCCGGCTATAGAAAAGCCTATCACCGTAATTGTTGTTCCCGAACACAATAGTTTGAAAATAATTGCTTTTCCTTGCTAGCAGTGTGCTTTTTGAAGCTTTCAAAGTGTTGATAACGTCCTTTGTGGAAAAATTAAACTTATTATGTCGAACATCACAATCACGATATGGTTATCACGTGGGGTCCTGCGACCTCCAGGATCTTTTCCTATTTGTTTAGTATAATCAAAGCGATTATTTGCAGCGAATGTCTCATTGAATAAGGTATGAATTTCTCGCCACATCTTCATTTAGACTTGTGGACAATCTTAACAATTTAATAGGCAATTGAAAATGACAGATACTCACTGTTGGGGATTATTACAGACAACGCAGTCAGTCCTTGCTGGATTCGATCAAAACACGCTTATGCAGATCCATCACCTGTTTGGCGGTGGTGACGAAGTAAGCTCTATGTTACCTTTTGTACGTATCAGAAGCTCGTATAAGATAAGGAGAATGTAACTATAAATCCACTTATATTGGGTGTAATACCAGAACTTTGACTCTTAGGAATGGTTACCGCATCTCACCCTTTCTAAGGATCCGAGTGTGCGTGCTAACCTACTACATTACAAGGGCACCTGTTCTGCTGTCACTTTTTCTGCGATATACGGTATCAATCTATCAGCAGACCAAACCGTCAACGGTTTTTGTCTGGTTAGCAGATTGCGGCGTTGAAACCAATTAGGCTAACGGTTATTGAGCATATGTAATCGCAGAAAGAGTGATAGCAGGGAAGGAGCCTCGGTAGTGAAGCAGGTTAACACATTCATCTGGAAAGAATGAAATACGTATTCGATTCCCGCCCGAGTTCCGAAGTGTTTTATAACCTTCAGCATTACAGGATTCATAGTTATAAGATCATACCACTGCTAAAGTGTTGCGGAGTAGAAGAACTTTTGTTGATTACTATGAAGATTACTTCCATCGATCTACTTCAATTTTAGGCTCGCACAAGGGCAATTCTTGAGCAATTCCAACAACAGCGAAATTTACCCCAGGTGAAATTTTCTATAAAGTTGTAGCTTAGATTCTAAGACGCGTTATGTCCAACGTTCGCTCTTATTCTGACGCAATTAATGACGTCCTTCATACTATTACCGATCATTAATTTGTAGTTTCCACAACAATTTATCCAGCAACAACCTTTGATGGATCAGTTGTTTTTGACGTACTCGCAGTTTTCCGAAGCCGGTGAGATTTATTTATAAGTTAGACAAAGTTTTTATGGTTTCCCTTCGCTCCCATAAATTAGCATTGTTGTTGTTTCAATGGCTAGCTTGAGAATTTCTAAACAACTGATTCATTGATTATAATACAGATCTGAATCGAATTTATCCAACGGCAGATCTAGCCAGTCGTTGTGTAATCGAAATGGTTCTTCAGCAAAAGAAACAGGCAGTCAATCTTCAAATGCGACAACAGCACGCTGCCATGCTTGTGAGGATTCACTTTGTTTCTTTTTACAGCATATCGAAGTTTGACCGGATGAAGCTACTAGTTTCGGAAAGCGCGTGTGGCGCAATGATCAGAGATGCTTTGCGACACATACGTGGTTGATGGTTCAATGCCGCGCTCAAGGTTTACCAAGCCTTCCATTCCTCCGGAGTCAGCAAATTGGTGCAAAACCTCTCTGAAAAGATGAGAGTACTGAGTGGAACCCAGGCCACCACGAGTCATTGCGGAAGCCGAATATGCATTCAGTCGCTCCAGGCGTACATAGATAAGGGCGAATGCATGACGCATTGTTCTGGGATTGATCAGTGGCGAGAGCTTTATCCTTTTTTTTTATCAGGTGAGGATTATCTGAATTTTTGTAAACTGTCATCTGCTGTGTTCAGAATCAAATACAAGCGAAACAGTTAGAGTTGCGTCAACTGGAACAGCAAAGGCAGGAGCAGAGGTGAGTGCTTCTGTCTTAAAGGACCGTATTGCGCGAATACTTGTTGGTAATTTGGACTTCAAAGTGGCACTCATGTTACAGGATTCAACAAGAAAGGCAGCGACAAATCGATGTTGCAAAGAGGCGTTTACAAGAACAAATTAAACATCATGAACTTACAGCGGCCAACATCGATAAAAATACAGCTGCCATGGCGGTAAGTTAACGATGTGTATGATTTGAAGGATTGGATCGTCTTTAAGGTACAATTTGTTTAAGAATCGAGTTGGAGAGATTAACCAGTCACTACAAACTGCAACATTGACACAATTACAGCGTCAACAGCTTCTGTTAGAATACAGTAGCCAATCGGCTAAGTGTTCTAGCGTACGTATACGAATCTCCGCAGCGACCTTTTCCTTTTACTTTTGAATTCGTTTTGTTTTTTAGCTTCATACTATGGCACAGAACCATCGACTTCAGCGTGCTCAACTGCAAAATCAACTCGATGCGCTAAATACTGGCAGTGGTTCTGCGGCAGTGGTTGCATCGATGTCCTTGTCATCGTCGCCTGTGACACATAGAATGACACTTGACACTTCCATGCAATTAGACGATGAACAACGTCTTAGGGATGAAATTGAGAAGGTGGAAAGGAGAAAAATGCTGTCCGAATGACCTCTGGATATCAAAAAGCTTCTCGCTTTCAGGTTGATGAGGATATCCGCGGTATGGAGAAGCAAGTACGAAGACTTGAGGAAGAAGAGCGAACGTACCAGAAGAAAAAAATAGTTAGTAATACTTGTTTGACCATTAGGAGATGATCCTTCTAGCCGATTCTAGACAAGGTCTATACCAAATGATTTGCTTCAAAGTGTAGGCCGTATTTTCAAATGAAGTAGAATGAGGTCTAAAGCTCTCGGCGTTGATCAATCCCTGAAAGATACGCCGCGCACGTCTTCAGTTTTCAACTTTGTTTGAGGTGATTGAATGTACATGAATGAGAAAGAGCGCATCTGGCGCAGTGGCTAGAGGCGCTCTGCGATGCACATGAGATCGATGGTTCGACTTGGCCTTCATGACTCAATATGCCATCCATCCCGCCGAGATTGATAAGCTGGTACAAGCCTGGTCTCGGACCTGACTCGAGGGATAAGCAGCACTTAATCGATACAGCAGGAGGCCACCGCGAGTCAGTGTGAAGGCCATATGCATTCAGTCACCTCAAATAAAGTTAAAAATTGAAGACGAGTGCATGGCGCATCCCTCAGGAGTTGATCAACGCCAAGAGCCATCCTTTATGAAGGAGAAATTCTTACATATTACAGCAAGCTGAGCAGATGATAACCTCGGCTTTTCGTATCAATTCTACGATGCAAGATTATCAGGCCAAGCAAGAACTTAAGGAGGTATTAGCACTTAATTTTTTTATGAAGCCAAAATAACTAATAACTTGCACCTTTGGCAGGAAGTCGTTCTTGCAACTCTCACGGTTGAACCACATCAGCTATGGTTCAAGTAGATGTTTTTTTCAGAATGCTTAGAATACTAATGGGCACTTCTGTGACTTCTCTTGAACACTGTGGAATAACATGAATAATCATAGAATGTTACAGGCACAAGATAATATGAGAGTCGTGGAGCATTCCAGAATGACTTTTCAAAAGAAGCTTGATGTGCTTCGTGAAAGGTGATTGAAACTAAAGTTTTTATGACATTATTTTTTTCATTTAAATCGCTGCAATTCTAGTCGTGAACTTTTGGTGCGTCAACAACGAATGCTGATGAACAGCAGTAATTCGAGCGGTGTTATTGTGGGTAGCTCGGGAGCTGTTAGTAAAGGTGCGGTGAAGGACTTTGGTCAACAGCAATCTGCTAAAGCAATACAGGTTATCAAATTCATCGGTATTTTGTTAATAATGTGGTCAAGATGAATCCTGTTACTTGTGTGTTTAGCCACCAACGACGATTTCACTGGCTACGCATCACTACCAGTTGCAGATGCAACAGCAGCAGCAGCAGCAACAACAACAACAACAACAGCAACAACTACACCAACAGAGAGGTCTAATCGGTATTCGTCAACCACCGACTGATTCGAAACCTGTGCGTTTGGGTTTACATGCAGTGTCGTGTTTGCGTGGTTTATACCAATCTTCCGTAGACTTTCCAGCCGACCACAACGCAGTCTTCTTGGTCCAGTATAAACAAGGACAGAGACAATTCTCAGTGGCTTGAAAACAAGCGAACCTTTAACACCGTGCTAGACAGGGTTTGTTTTACGGTTTTATCTCGCAAACAGTTGCATAATATCAAGTCATCGCCAAATCAGGTTGTTCACAAAGAGCTTTCTAATAGTCACCCAACGGCATCACATACTGCTCAGATGTCAGCCGGCACGCAAGAGATCCGTCGAAAGTCTGGTACGATTTAGAATAATTTGCCCTGTTTTGAAGTTTGATGCATCGCTTCAATGGAGTTTAAGGTCTCGAAATGCTGAACATTCCATCTGTCTCGGTCTCTCGTCATCCGCACAGACGACCTGTAAGCCCAGCAGTAGGCACAGTAGGAATACAAAGGCCATCTATTGTTAGTTTTTCTTCTTGCACTTCAAATCAATAGCCGTTGAATCCAGGAGAGACCGTTGTTTTCATCACATAGAGCAGTTCCAACATTCTTTCCATGTTATAGGACCGGTGTTAAATCCATATAGAGAACAAAAGTCTTTTGTGATAGAGAATGTTAAAGGCTCTTGTCTAGGTTGATTAATAAGTTTGGCACTAGTGCAATAAACGCTACATTTATTGACCAGAACTAAGCAAAATTGCATGGTTTTGATATCCTTCAATGACGCATTTTCTGGCGAATATTTTGGTGTACAACTTGCCTATACTTACTTTGAGATGGAGCTGTCTTGGGAACGAATTCGCTTGCACAAGGGGCACATAAAAGAAAAAGTTAGTGAAGTGGCGCGCAAGATCAATGGAACTTCCTATCGACGGCTCGAGCGCGACTGATCCTCGAGACTGTTCTCCGCGGCTTTGGATTTCGCAAATCTCTTCCTAGCCGTTTTTTCTGCAACCATATCATTGCCCCAAGCTCCATTAATCTTGCGCGCCGCCTTATTAGCATTTTCCTCTACACGCCATTCGTGAATGAGTAACAAGCGAATTTTTTCCCCAGACAGCTCCATCTCAAAGCAAGTATGGGCATATATATGCCAGAATGTTCATAAGAAAATGCACAATTGAACGATACCAAAATCAAGCAATTTTATCTACTTCTGGTTCATAAATTTGCTATTCACTGCTCAGGTGCCAAAAATGGAACGGCTTAAAATTTGGAAAACGGCTTTTCATCACAGTCGGTACTACCGATCAATAGTAAATTCTTATATGATCTGAGTAATATCACAAGGTTGATGATAAAGTTCATTTGGCTATCGTTTCGACATCTTCGTTTTCATCAGAGATGGTGATTCGAGTCTATTCTTCACATTCGTTCCTACACCCGACGTCGTTCTTCATTCTCGTTAAAGTTGAACTTTCTTCAATGGAGCACCGCTTAAAGAATTTCACTTGGCGATGACCATATGTACAAGGTGGTGCGACGCTTACTAGCTGATACTAGCTGATAATGACACTGATTAGTGAAGGATGGGATTACTCGGAGAAGCAGATCACTATCAATAAGTAATTAGCATAACACCCTACGTGTATATAAGGGCATCGCCAAATGAGGTTCCTCATCCTAGCAGTGCTCCAGCGAAGATTCAACTTGCATGACAACGAAAACGAAGACCCACGACGAGGACGGACGACCGTGCCCAGTTGACTCGCAGCATCGATTCTCAGAAGACGAAGATGTTGGAACGTTAGCCAGATAAAATTTAGCATCAATTTCGTAGTACTAGCCAAAGAAAGAAGCCAAACACTGTGCTTTTTAGAATCCAGCAACCCGGTCTATTATGGGAGGAACGTCGTCTAACAGTTCACTTGTTGTTAATACTTCTATCAATGCTGCCAACTCACCTCAAATGACTTCTCAACATGTAAGCCATCATTTTCTTCTTGATTTAGCTGTAGTAATTAGAGTCAGTAATTCATTCTAAAAAATTGAGAATGAGTATAAAATCCACTAAATACGTCAAATCTACATATTTAGATGTCCCCATCGATATCAGCGGCGACATCGTCGACCGCGTCATCTCACATACAACAATCGCGTGCGTCATGCTCACCTGCCAGTTTATCTAACAGTGCACAACCAAAAGCGTCTCCAAGTGTATGCATACTGAAAACCGAGGTACTACAATGCTGATCACAGGGCTATCCTCAATTATGATCTTTTCTTCTTACCTATCTGATTTTATGTAATGTTTTTCAAGGGTTCCTCAAGTATTTCGCAACCTTTGACTTCTCCTTCTGTCTCTAACACATCAGTTTTTACCCCAGTCCCTTTGTTCCAGGTAATCTTTGATTGTAGTGCTAAGTTGAAATTTATGAGTTTTTCTGGACTAACAGGCTGCCTATTCAGGACACGAACGTGCCAACACCTTGTACTCTACCGCCTCCTGCTCTTCAATTCTTGGTCACTTCAAATGTTTCGGGTCCACCTACGTACGAACCGATCTCTCCGGATGATAATGCCCCAAAAAGCCCTTTTGGTCGTGCAGAAGCTCCGTCATCGACTCCAGCATGTTCGTCGATATCAGTTTCATTATCTTTAATTCACAGCTGGAAACATTCGAAGAGTCTTAAGGTAGTATCAGTCAAACATCTGAGAGCAATCAAGTTCAATTCAAATTATGGAAATCGAAAGTTACTCCTGATTTCTTTGTATAACGATTAAAGTATCTACATTTCTGACAAAGTGTTTTTCAGCATCAGGCGGTTCGCGGATGTTTTCAGCGCTTGATTTTGACTTCCCACTCGCAGTGGCACCAACTGTCATCACTCCTACCCCTAATCCGCCATCGTTAGCTCCTCCACTAGCAGAACTATTACGGGCAGCTGGAAGCGATGCAATCGCAACCGCGATGACATTTGAGCCGTTGTCTGATGATGATGATGATTGAAAAGATCTTCTTTCATTGAAGACGACTATCTGCGGCCATAGGAGAATGACAGTCCATCATTTTTGCCTTATCGCATCATCAGACGATTTCAAGTGTATCCGAATTCAAACACTGCGCGAATAGTTGTTGTTGATACATGGTGGTGTACGTGTATGACGCGGTTTCTTCACTGGTTTTCATGCATATTTCTCTTGTCTCATGCTTCTCTTCGCTGTGATGTTTTCATTTTATATTTGCTCTTCTTATATGTTCATAGCAGTACTTTAGGAAAAGCGTAGTATTCCTGGAAATTGAAGTTTGCCCAAAAAGTTTCGCTCGGTCGGGTAGAGGTTATGGAACTCTTTGTTGATCGAAAGTACCTGTTTGATACTCATTTATCTATGGTTGCGGGCCGTGTATACGTGATTGATTCATCTCGTCTTATCTTGACCCGAGTTTGAGATATTTATACTTGTTCCCCACAATCCATTCTTTTTTTCCTTGCGTTTTTCGCCCATACTACTTAGCTGTAATCGAGTGAATCGCCTCTTTTACTACTTTAAATGTTGGCAAGATTACTTCTGAGCAATGTCGTCCCAACCGCGGTACTAATAACTCGTTCTGATTCATGTAAATTACTAGGTCAACCGTAGAGTCCATAACCAACCACAACTACGTCTCCCCTTCTCATACTCACTAGGATTTTAATGTGCATATTCAGTCCAATTAGGTAATCGTTGTCTTTCATTTCCCAAAATTACTATGCACACATGTTCGCGACGTTTCGGTTATATTGTTACGTTATAACTTCGACCATACGCTCTCAGAAAATGTGATTTTATTCTCGATGTTTTTGCAACAATTATTGAACTGATCTCATCATAAATTCTGATTATCCTATATCATTTCGTGAGTGAGAGACCAAGACCCTCTAACGCCTTTGGTCTATTAAGTTGTTGAAGGATGGGACAGATTTCGAGCAGGCGTAACCATAGAACACCAAATATCTATTTCGTTAACTACTCACAATGTATGCAAAAGCTCTACCCAGCCATCTCTTTGTGATCCAAGTTTTGGGTTCGGTGAATCTCAAGCATTTTTCGACGGTGGGGTAATTGAGGGCAGGGAGTTTTTTATAACGAGAACAAGACCGCCCTGAATTCTATATCTCGATTTGTCGTCTGTAAGCCTGTATCATTCGACATTCGACGAGTTGAGTTCTCTAATCTTCTTTATAAATTCTAATTTCAACTTCCTGAGGGTTGTGTGAAAGCTGGAAATTACGTGTAATAGCAGGTATGGGAGTAGTTGCTCAGCACACATGAATCAGTGATCGTCCGCATGTTGCGATACCATTCAATCGGCTATTTTGAGACGCTTGTAGATTCAATATAGCCTATTAGGAAATTTTGATCCTTTTACGAGGTTGGTATGGCGCTTCGAGTGGTAAACGTTCTTGCATGACTCATCAGTATTACATGCTTTTTGGTTCACCGTTCCACTTCAACTAATAGTAACGGCATCGAAGATATATGACTACTCGTCAAGTGAAAAGATCACTTGATGTTGCGGTCTAAATGTAATTTTCAGTCGATGACTTACATTTGGTAAGACGGTATAAAACAATACCATCCAATCAACTACGTAGGTTTTGAATCGTGCGATAAAGTTCAAGAAGCATGTCAAGAATTTGATGCGAAATCGAAAGAATGGTACTTGGATCCGAAATTTGGCGGACCGATGGCAAAAAGTCGTGGAAAATGATGGTTTTTTTTTGAAGAATAGTTGTTACTGTTTCATTTTGTCATTCATGTATGAATTTTCAATTTTTTAGAAGTGCCCCAGAATATCCCTCCCAACCTAGTATTTTGAAATCTTGTATATCCTAAAATTTCATATATGGGAGCAGTTTCAGCTGGAAAATAGACGCGAGCCTACAAACCTCCGGAACTTCGTTATATCTACTTTTTTTCCTTCGGATTTCTTTCCGTTTCTTCTTTCCAATTCAGGCACCTAATTCTTTAGATATCATTGAAAATTTACGAAAATTTAAGAAGCGCGACGTTTGTGCGTGCTTTTTTTTTTGCAGAAATCTAAGTACTCTTATCTATAGAATTTCAAGCTAGTCTGATAGAATGTTTAAAGCCTTTCACAGGTCTGGTATGGTATCTCAAGTGGTAGACGTGGAGTTTTGACGTCTTTACACTCTTCATCAGTACTACATGTCTTTGAATTCACCGTTGCTATATGTCACCTTACTAGCCATAAGCCATCGACTGAAAATCACTCTAGACCGCAAAATCAAGTAATGTTTACACTTGACGTGGAGTGATATATCTTCGGCGCCGTTACCATTAGTTTAGTTGTAGAGGAACGGTGAACCGAAAGGCATCCGCAAGCTGTTGCGATTTGTCTTAATCAGACTGAAGATCTGACTACCTATTATAGTACTGAGAGGTTCGCTCAGGAATTAAAAAAATACAACAAACATATTTGATGAATTTTAACGGAACTGATTTTCTGTCGTACAATTACAATACTTACATATGAACATAAGCTGGTATAAAACAGAAACACATGTTCAAACGAGTGCAGCTACTTTCTGGATGTGAGATATATTCCGACTGTAGAAGATGACATGATTAGACAGGGATTTGTAGATGAAGGGAGTGAATGGATCATCAAACAAAAGTCGGAGGGCTTCCAGTAAAATGAGCATTGGAAATAGTGCATTCCGATGAATACAATTTTGTGCGTGTTCATCACCATACTTCAGAAATCCCATTCCGGAACATCAAATTTATTTGTGGTCTCCTCCCTTCCGGATACTGAAATCAAAGACATCCATATTGGGTTGGCTTGTGCAAAAAGAAACGAGCACCTCTTTCTAGTTGTTCCAGTGACTGAACTAGTGGTAGAAGCTCAATAGGTGATTTCCTTGATTTCTTCAAAAATGGATGAGATAAGAGACTGTTGGCATCGGGTCTGGAACGAAATAATCACAAACCATGGAACTACTCAATACATTTTCAATATAACATGAAACGAGTTCTTTCATGGCAATGCGGCGTAATGAACCGTGTGTCACACATCCTGGTCAAAGGAAGCCTTCCAAGTTTTCGGAGTCGACGAAGTAATGCCATTTTTTTTTCGTAGCGAGTTGTTATTTGTGACGAATAAGCATTCATTTTACAATACTTGACACATTTGTGACCAGCACATTACGACTGGAGGAAAGAAAAGCTCGTCCGCGATTCAACATAGCAATGTTATTTTTTCAACAACAAGAGATTAATGTTTAGTTGCTAGAGTAAAGAGGCACAGGGTTGTCGCGGCGCTTGTTGGGCCAATCCCCATTCCTGACACTCTCTGGCAGTCAACAGCGAACGCCCTAAGGAACACCACAGCCAAGCTATCTTGGTGATTGCAAAGGAACGCGCCCAACCAAAATCTACGTTTAAGATGAAGACGAAAAACGATTGGATGCTAAAAATACTGGGATCTAGCAAAAGGAGAAGAAAAATACTGTGAAGACGGATTATAAAGTAAAAAAAGTGAAAGCTAGAGGACTTGCAAGGTGTGAACACCATCAACTTGTATAAGAGACCTTGCATTAACCATCTAGGGCTAAATATGCTTTTTTGTTTCATTATAGAATAATTCATCATCCCAAAGCAATACTGTCACCATCTGAGAAGACTTTGCCGCCTAGGTTGAGAGTGATGCAGTATTTCTTTTAGCTGCCTATGCTACAAGGATAGAAATCGTAATGATAACTTTGACTACAAAAGTGGAGAAATCCTCGTCAATCGAACTTTGTATTCCCTATAAAAACGACATAGTTGATCTATAAATCACCTGTATCACTTGTCCTAAATGAGAGAAAGGATCCGAAGGTCTGACCTATGTCATCGACCGCAGGTCAAGGATGCCGGTCTACACGCCAGGCTATCAAAAATAAGGTGGGTTAGACACGTTATACGCTTCAACGACAACAACAGCGGACGAGAGCCGTTACCGACTGGATTCCTCGGAATGTCAAGCGCTTCACAGGAAGACCACCAACCCGATAATTCGATTTCTTCACGAAAAACGTAGAAGAAGGATACGGTGCTCATCGTATCCCTGGAGTAAGGATGACCCACTGGACTACTCTTGCACGCGATAGGGAAAAAAACATAAATAATTCGTGATAATTTTCTAATAAAAGAAAATAAAACTACCAAGATAAATCTCTTCATTATTATTTGAGCCAACATGTCATGTGAGCTGGTGAAGGCTCTTGTACAGCTCAATACACGTGTTTCGACCTTACAGTCTCGTGTCGGACAGAACCAGTCGAGCAATCGCGCAGTCAATTGTAAAACACTGCGAGTTCGGTGATATTTTCACTTGACATACAGTGTAAATCGTTCGACTTCGATACCTGTCTGTAGGGAGAGCAGGTTCTTGAGGGGATTACCTTATTAAAAGATCAAAAAAGGACAAGTTGTGCTCGAATGACGAGACTGTAAGGTCGAAACACGTGTATCGGGCGTGCAAGAGCCGTTACCAGACCACATGACATGTTGGCTCAAATAATAATGAAGAGATCTATTGAAATTTGAGAGCAGTCTTAAGAAATCGCTCGAAATCAAGACTAACAAGATAGTTGGTAGCACAAAATATGCTCTTCCACTATGAAGATAAATACTAAAATGTGCACGGTGTTTTATGAACCTTGAGTTTAATTGAAATCAGGCCTTTGAAACAAAACCTAATTTTCGTTATGGAAGTAGGAAGAGTGTATTATTGGTCAAATATTCGTAAAATACCATTGTTCTTGGTTCAGTTGACAAAGCTTGTAAGATCCGATACCAACGCTTTCGAATACGCACGAATAATCACTGTATGAGCTAGATCAATCTCTTCTTTCCGTTTTCTTTCGTTCTTGCTCAACTACGTATATTTTGGTTCCAGCGACTCTAATCCTTACAGAAAACCACCGCGTCAATGTGGTATTTTGATTCTTGTTGGCAAAAAAAGTAAAATCAATTGCCTGAGAAAAGTCGCTTTTCAACAGCATATTCCGCATCACCCTTTGAGGGCTACCGTTAATAGGCAGGCGGCGTCATGCCGTCACTTGCGCGGCAATCAGACAAGCGACTCTGCATGTCTGTGCATGTACCTAGCTGTTTACTTGCTTTTCCACAAGATGCGACGCCGCCATCACAGTAGCTGAGTGAGTTTTGACGTCGTGAGGTGGGCATCAAAATGACTATCATAGTCCTTGAAGGGACAAGAGACACAAGTACGGACTGGAGTTCAATCATGTTCGGTAGATGGATACACATACAGAATTTTGATATATACTAATAACAATCCGTTGGAATATTTGGCACAGTTTTAAATTAGATGAGAACTTACTGCAGGGGAGTGTGTGTACTTATTTTATTCAATAGATTAGACACATCTTATTGGTCGTATATCAGGCGTAGAAGGATTATCCACTATTCATAGGTGAGTAGAGAACGCATGGAAGATCTATGATGAGTGCGTGCAGGGAGTCAAGAATGCATGATTCCTAAAGAACTGCATGATGCTTCGAGCAATTTCCAAACGCTTTCTCTTTTTATTTGAACCAATTTAGAGAATTCAGCTGATGCAGTTGTCCTGTAGTATGAGTTGTAAACGTGCCTGTTAGTAGGATTAGTTTTCAAACACAATCCGGTGATGTCATGGAACGACTCAGTGAATGTGCGATTTCGATGTCCCGACGGAACTGTAATAAGTAGAATTTACGAAGTATAAAAATGAAATGTATGTAACATCAAACAAGACATGAAGAAATTTTCTACTACATTCTTCACAAAATATGACTGCAGAGTTCCATGTCAGAATACCTTCGTTTGGTGGCAAAGTAGAAGAGTCAAGAAGTCGAGGTGTAGTGCCACGCGATTTCTCATATAGCATTTCTAAGCGTTCCATGTCGCCAAACGGTGGAAATCCGTTCGCCATTTCACAAATCGTCACACCGACGCTGTATATATCAGCTCTAGTCGAATATCCACTCAGATCCTGTTTCTACCACTCTGTAGACATATTATTAGTGAAAATGCTGAGAAAATAATTCAGAAATTACCTGACCAAGCACCTCCGGTGCTAACCAGAGTAGAGATGGTTCAAGGTGAGTGTCGAAATCAGTGGTGAACTGTTCGTCGGGTGTGAGCTTCCGAGCCAAGCGGAAACCAGTCAAACGGACTGTTCCGGTTACGTCCAGTAGAAGGTGGCTAGCTCGTACCGATCTTCAAGACGTACTATGATCGCAGTAACAGATTTTGAAAAAACCATATGACAAACCGGTGAATAATCCACTGCTCATGAAGATAAGCGAGGGCCGACAGAAGCTGACGAACAATAGAAGCGATTGCCCTCTCTGGTAAGCCACATTGATACGATGTTGATATCACATCAGAAATGGAGCCCAAAATAGTCACCAATAACTTTACTCAAGCGAAATATGGAAGTCATCAACTTTTGCGTTCATGACAGAAAATTTTGGAATAAACATACCATAGCAACATCTACCAAGTACCAAATAAATCGATGGTCCGAACACGAAACAAGCATGGAAATCAACAACATTAGGGTGACGCAGTAGTTTCATGAAGGCAATGTCATCCTGAAGAAACAATTATGCTCATTAGTATGTCCATTTATATTCTTAATTTCATCATCACTGATTTTGTTCATCACAAAATTAGTGGGCGAACTCATTATAGTCGCAACCATTATCAACCAAGATTTAGGACTTTGCTGAATTGATGAAAAAACAGTAGCGCTCTTTTCAATCATAAGATCTACGAGGGAACAATTTATCAGTCATTGTTCCCAGCGCTGTAACTGCATACAACTTCATGCTGTAGAAGCATGAAAATCGTATTGTTTTGCCTTATCCCTTCAAATCTGAAAAACAACAGTGGTGATTCGAGAAGTCCAAGAAGGGTCGTGAATGTGTATCAACTTTTGATGACAATCATCTGAACTCAACATTCACTTAAGAGTGAATCTTTTAGACCTTGAAATCACAGCTGGCATTATTGCCTGCTTCCTTCACGTCTCGCACTGAAGCAGCTACTTCCTACTTTATAGCAGGGATAGAGAGACGTCATGGAATGGGGGACGTGAGTATGGCTCTGACGTAACATCCTCGAAAATGCTCTAAACATTCTTACAGACCACACTGAGTGTTTAAATCGAGGTTCAAAAGAGTCGAGGAGATGAATTTCTATATGTTTACTACCATCCGTGATCTATCAACTGTAATAAATGGTGATAACATGGTGTCATGTGTTATCACTATAACGTCCCCACATCCCTGCTATGAAGTAGGGTTCAGTGTGGGGCGTGAGCCACTGATGAAGCGGGCTACACCGCCGTAACGTATGTATAGCTCTCACGTAACAACCCCGAAAGCTTCAAACATTCTTACATGCTATAACAAAGTTGCAGATGCGCCTAGTTACAATGATCAATTTTCATGGCCAAAAACTGTAGATACTTGTAGGCAAAGCTATTAACAAAAATGGACAAAATGCACAGCAGATTACTAACCCGAAGTAGTTGAGCTCTATCAGGTGATTTTGGATGCACCAATATACGGCTGCTCCCTCCAAAGGTCCCTGCTCGAGCAGCATCGATCTTCACATCCAGAGCATCGAGTGGAATGCGTTTTATTGCGACTTTTGTAGAATCGTTATATCTGCCCAAGAAAACGTCGCCCAGACCATCAAAGCAATGCGCTGAATTTCACAATGTCAGCAGTCAACTCGTTTAACTTACAAAAATGGTTCTTCTATTTTATTTTCCGCCTCGCCGATGTCACTTTGACCGCTTCGTATTTTCGACTACCACGGTTACTGAATCTGAGAAGTGCATATGATTGCACAATAAATTTTGCTCTATAAATGTACTTCTACAAACAGTTCTCCTAGAATTTTATTCATAAAAAAGAGCGATTTTGAGGGGATTCCCGGAGTAACTGGTGGTGCAGTTCACCACGAAGCAAAGAGCTGGTCGGCCTCTCTCCCCCTCAAAGGCTCTCTTGAATTTCACATAAAATCCTTAGCCCAGCCATCTTCAAGACCACAAAGAGTATCGATTAAAACAGCATTCCAAGACTCCCTGAATAACAGAAATTCTTAAGCAGACGCCGTGACAACACGCGAGATGTTCGAATTTCCTTTTGGAAGATGAATGTGAGGAAATGAATCAACTGCAAAAAGTGCTTAGATTTCCACAGTGGATGTAATGTAGGCCATGGAGGGAAAATTTTGAGAAAACGTTATTTAACCTATTAGTCCGTTTGAAAACAGAGTTTGAGAAACCAAACCGAGGCTAGAATTCCTCAATTCTTCAAGTAGAGCTGCTGATTAAATTGTGGGTGTTCTGCGCGTTTATAATCCGAAGCGTTCATCAAATAACTTTGTTATGCGAAATACAAAGTTGTAGAGAAAATACAAAGAAAAAGAGCTTCATAGTTAAATTCCACTCATATTACGAAATCACATATTGAGTAGAAGGTGCTAAAGCACCTTAGGACTGGTGAACCGATATTGTGACAACATCACAGTCTTTCTCCACACGGATTAATCCTATCACTAGGACAGTTTACATGCGCTACACCGATTGTCACGTCGTGTCTCGACTTACCGTGATCGGTGCACGACCCGATACAAATCCGGTACTAATTTAACAAGCTTATCCGATTATTCTGACTCCGGATCATTTCTGTCATCATCACCCTGTTTAAACCTCTTGATAAAACGAGCTTTTCACTTTTATTGTAAAGTAATGACCATTTGATAGAGCTCAAATTATAAGAATCTCAAAATACTCTATTTTCAAAATAGTTTTACTGTGTTGTGACAGTAAGAATAAAACTACAATTCAAACTCTCATTCTTCACTGAACAAAGCTTCTTTTCCGATGTGTTGGTAACCATTCGATAGCACAAATCTCGACGAATTCAATGGCGTACTTCATTTTTTGGAAGGTCATTTTGTTGCGATATAACACAGAAGAAAGTGATGTTGCATACGACACGCGGCGCATTCTTTACTCCGGTATGTAGATGGAATTTCGCAATATTGCCAGCAAACCGCCGCTCTTTCGGTAATCACGCACACCCAGAAAGACAAGAAATGCGCGTCGGATGCAAAACCCAATCTTCTTTTGGCTAATACAGGCACTAAAGAGCACTGTTGAAAAAACAATTACACCACCGAATATCTCTAGATCTGAACTACTGAATAATCACTGAAACTTTGCGGAAAAGAAAATAAAATTCGTTTTTAAAAGCGGCTCAAACAGAGTTAGGATAACGGAAAAGTACCCTTATTCCTACTTTACATATGTAGTTATTCTTTCAACAGCTACGACTAGCAGCTTTATAATGCTCTAAGAAATTTATATTCATTAGAAGCTTAGGGTTTATAACATTCACAACGGCGTGCACAGATAATAGCAGAATATGATCTACAATGTACAGCTGCTTTTCAGGATAAGAATTCCTACCCAATGTGCAGTACCATACTTGACAAACAACTGATTGTTTCATCATTTGAGTAACAATGGCGCTATTCCTAGTATGGATAGTCTTACTGAAGTTTTCAGTCAAAGTGTATCTCTTACAAACCACAAAACCCCTTCACTAGCAACATAAAACTGAATTTCATAGGAAGTTGTAACATTGTGATTCAATCGCGCTGAATAGTAGACTGAAAATCAAGGTGCACCAAAATGGTGATTTCTGCACAGCAAAAAAATCAAAACTCACCAATCCATTGCTGTATAATGTAGCCATGCATCGAAACATCACAAAGTGGAACGGCTACCATTTCTTGGCATATTCTAAAGTTTAGTATCGCTCGATACAATTGAAGTGATGGTGTTGTGAGAAAATTACATCTCATCGCGTAAATACAAGATAGGAGCAAATCCGTGATGTCGCAAAGAGTACAATAAGGTTAAATGTATTTATCAACAAAATGAGCACAACATTGGAAGATAAGGCAGAAAAATAAATAGACACCATATTAAGGCCACATCAAGAGAATATTGCAGGTTGTCATCTAATACTAGAATCAACAGTAACATGAAGATGTGCTCCGTAATGGCAAATAGATTGAAGACACCAATGAGAACTAGTCTTCGAACAGCAAAACGATAATGAATGATGTAAAGCCGGCAATGAGACGATCAAAACTACAGAAATTGCCTTTCTCACATTCTTCTTCATAATTAGGTTAATAACGATTCTTCATAATTAGGATCAATGATGAACTAATGTTGAAAAACCATAAAAACACACGCACACTATCCTTGGCCACTCTGATTCATGCCTGAAAGAAACTTAACGAATAAAAATGATGAAAACAGACTATCTGTTTGAATGGAAAATTATGGGATCTAACACATTAACTACAATATGACTTCTGAAAATAGTCATAATGAAACGCAGTGACCGTTATGAACTCTACAGTAGTAATTATTCTCAAGTGTTTTCTCCTGGTATACAAATAGGTATTCTGGGGTTTCTTCTGGTTTTCCCCACACCTCGCATCCTGATAGCTTTTCTAATGCAGATGTTAACCCTTACGGGGCCGTGGACCCACAGCATCTGCGTCTCTAATCTTCAACGCATTGCGTCTAACAATGGGGACTGATGGAGTATACCACTGCTAGACGCAGCAAGCTGGGGGGTTACACGATATTGCTGGACGCAACACGTTCAAAGTTAGAGACGCAGAGTCCGTGGGTCCACGGTCCCCTAAGGATTAAGCATTAGCTTATTCAGAAAGGGAAATCCTGATAAGAACTCGAAATACATGACGAAAATCAGGCGCATCTTCCAAGTTGCGGGATATTGTGACCGGTGTGACCTCAATCAGGATCACAGCGATCGGGCGAAGAATTTAATCTCGTCCAAGCGCACATTAGGAGAAAATAGATGTCTCAAAAAGATCGACGCTTTCGGGACGAACCAGTCACGATATTGCGGGGCATCGCAGAGAAAATAGTATTCATATAGTAGTCCAGTCATTTATCACTTTCTGCGCAATGAACTAATGTCTTTGGATCGTCATTCATTTTCAGTTCATAAATTTAAAAAATTTCAATATAGCTTGGAAGAATGTTCGGAGCCTTGTCGAGGTATATGTCAGAAGTTAGGCACGTTTCGGCAGTCTTGTATGCCTCCTCCGAAAGATACTCCACACATGTCGGCACTAGTGATAACAAGGACAGAGAATCACGTTCTGTCAGAATGATGTGAGATTGTGGTTACTACCGTTTTTTCAGTCGGTGGCTTACGGCTGTTTCTATTTGAATTGGTTAATAATCTAGAAAGAGCTTAAGAAGCCTTAAAAAAATGGTGTAATAGAACGAGTTCAAAAGGTCGTGCGTGGGCCAAACATTACACACCGTCCCAAAAAACTTTGATAATGGATCAAGGGACCTATATACAGTGTTGGATGAGCACTGACCGAATGACAGTGGACCTTTTCCATCGGCAGATTGTACCACTGACTCGATAGGGTAAGGCTCGTTTTCCTTAGCATTCTTTTGCATCTTCTGGAAATAAGTATGCTCTTTGAGTTAACAAGAGAATAGTAAGACAAAATTGGATTCTTCTACACCTTGCACTACCTTACCTTTGCCGCTCTGAGAGCCTCCTTCCTTTCTCGCTCCCTTTCTCGACGCTCCTTCCGCTTCTTCATCGCAGGATCTTCAGTGTCCATATTGTCAGGAATTTCCAATGGTGCATAAGAATATGACTCCCCATAGCGAGCCAAACGACGTATCAAGACACGTTTCATCCTCTTCAAATACGTGACTTCCTAGAAATCAAAAACAGTATGATCCTATGAGTGTTAAGAAATTTGGATCCTCAGTTGCAAAGAAATTTCAATCCTCATGCCTTTTACTGTTCCTTCATCAATCAAAACATTATCTAAGAACTCACCATTCAATAGACGTTTCAAAAGGAGAGAACTGACGGAATAACAACCACTTAACCATGCTTAAGATCTACCATCAGTTCATATCAAGCCTTAGCTCGATCTGTGAATTGTCTTACATACCTCATTTTCATAAACGTATTAGGCTAGTCCTGAAAAATACCGACAAAAACCCCGATCTAAGTTAAAGCCCATCACAATCCGCTGAGTCGTTGAGAACCAGAGAAGACTGAAATTATTGCCAGATCGAGTAGCCAAATCACTCTTCCGATTCTCGAGAAGAAAAACCACAGTAACGATTGGTATCAAACAATCAAGCTACAGAAGGACGAATTGCCAAATCAAAAAACTATGCAGTTCTTTTGCGCGTAGTCCACTACCGGCATATCGATAATGAACAAAACATAGAAGCTGATGTGAAGCCTTCGAAGATCAGCAAAAAAAAAAAGGAAATGCTAACATATGAAGGAAATCCTTGGAAAAAAATGATCAGTGAGAATCTTTTTCTCGAAACTGGGCCCACTTGACTTCTCTAGGCAAGCAAATTGACAAACTACATAATCAGAAATTGGAAATCATTCCAAAAAAGAACTTCTCTTCTCAATGGAACACGTTCTTGCTGACGTGAAATTAATTCTTTCAAAAAGTTCAAACCACTCATCCACAAAGGGAGATTACTCCTTATTGGATGCTATTAGTGGAGTAAATGCAACAGCAGGATGGGCTCCGCACAATCTCAAACTCCTATCATAAGATCACTGACCCGGTGGTCCAACTTCTTCGCGAAAAACCTGGGAGAAAGATATGATACTCGAGGAATCTTTACAGCGAAAAAATCCATCACGCTACTCTTAGACGGGATAGGGAGAAGTGTAGATTCTATTAGGGCCCGATCGAGTCATCCGGCGCTCGACGCTTCGACAAGTGATGCAGTTGATCATACCGTGTCTCGACTTGACAACAAACAAGTGCTGGTACACGTAACTTCTCCTTGTGCAAACTGTTTCCTGGAACTTTAGGGAAAAGGAGACGTGGACTACTTATGAGATACAACTAACTTACGACAGACCTGAATATCGTAATTGTAACCAATTAAGTAAAAAAATCTCCAATAATGGAGTATGACTTGTGGCACAAACGAATTATTGCCGTTATTCAAGTATAGAATTTTGAAAATTTGTTCAAAAATTGGAATAGAAAAACCACCACCTTTTTAACGTGGTAAAGTCGGTCACGTAGACGATCCGTGCTCGATTGTACATAGTCGTACTTTTCCTGACAATTGTATAATCTAAATCTTTGGATCGGATAATAGTTTCTTTAACAATTAAACATAAATTTATCGATACAGTTCAATGAACAGGATACTAGTATCATAGCAATTCTACAGAAAACTATTCCCAGGGAAATTCTTCACTCACCTGCAAGCAAGCGTACATCAGGCGATAGTATTCCGAGCGAGGAGATGGACACGAAGACGGCGCGGCTTCTCCTTTACTAGGAGACATGGACATATTTGAAAAAAAAACTCATATATTAAGCATTGAAATAAAGAAGAGGTCGTGAACTTAACCAATATAACACAACCTTTCAGCTGGTTAGAAAACACTAAGAAAGAGGTAAAAGAGTATACAAAGCAAATCCTAAGGTCGTCAACCCCACTGTGCGCTGCTACATCCGCATGTCGAGCATACGGAACTCGGCCTAATTCCATGTCGTTTCATTTGTAACTTTCAACAATAGACGATTTCTTGATAACGTGGGACCTGGGTGGCTGGAAAGATCGCAGATCTGTGAAACCACATCGATTTCAGCATGAAGACCTTTCCTCTTTGCGTTGGGTCTAATTCTGATTTCATACGCGCCCATTCCTTGCAATAATCATATGCTATCATATCAACAACGATTGGAACTGAAACAGCACCAATTTGCCAGTAAAATTAGGGTTCAATACATTTCTTCGAAATTTCTTGGATATTCCCAGAGGCATAGGTCTTTTCCGAGCGACGTCCTTCACGATGGATAAGCTATCGAGTGGTCATGAGAAGTGTAGACAAATAGGTGAATACGACTGAAAACATAGGGGATCTTATCTGACTGATGAACCAGTGATTAGTGACTCATACTCACACCATTGAGCTAGAGTACATATTTCATTTGGTCACCACTTTACATATACCTGAAAGAACCAGAATTTTTGTAACGGGGATCGGCGAGAAAATTGCGATAGGTAAATTTTCTTCGATCGACAGCTAATGTTCGGTTTGCGCCTCCGAACTGAACTATCCATACATAAGAGGTAGAGTGTCCCTCAACTGCTTAGAACAAGATTAAATAGATAAAAAGCAAATACTCCATTTCTAGAGACAAACCTTTACAGCTGGCAGGTAGACGTGTATCATAGGATGGCCAAGAAGGCATCGCTTCTGATGCGACCCTATCAGCAGCATCTGATGTTGCGCTGGAATACTTATGTAAAAGGTCCCAATAGCCAGTTCAACGAAAACTTAAGCACATCCAAGGATGCTAAGAGATGTGATAGCATTGGATTTCATGTGGGAGTTGAACTCGTGTTTCGTCCATTTCACGGAAACAAAGTCCCAGTAGTGGTGGTGGCAGGGGGGTGGGGGGGACGCAGGTTCAACTCTCACTTGAAATCCAGTGTTTTGTATATCACTGAGCATTTCGGGATACACAGTTATAACATTATAACACTGCTGTACGAGCTAGAAAAGAAAGAAAATCCTAATAAAGATTTCAAGTGCTATAATAGATAAAAATTGATGAAAATTGACTTGGATAGATGAAACCACTCACCGGTGAACATCCGGCGATAACTGCACAGCAATGGAGTCAGTTGAAGCCTCGTTCATAATGTTTGAGGCAATTACGAAGATCCTGACGTCCAACTAAATAGCTTATTGTACTGATTAAAGAGTTATGAATGTTATAACTTTGCCTTCTGTCAAAAAGGAAGGTAAAATGATGATCTAGAAACCAACAACACCGAAAATTTGGCAGGTACAAATCAGTTCTAAATTACTTTATGAACAAACGACACGACGTTAACAACTTCAAACATCAACCTGAAAATGGAACCTATACTCTGACCAAGCCTGTAAAACAACTATATCAACTGATTGAGGAGAAAAAAACTCAACAGCGCAAAATAGATCACAAAAAAAATCATATAAGAACCTGATCAATAACAGATCACAGATGCAACGATACTATACGAAAAGAGAATTAACAAGGAACCTGACTCACACTGCCAAGGGCTACAAGTCAAACCGCACAGCTTCAAAAAGTTTCAAATACTCATATTTTCGTGGCATATCGTATAACGAATTCGTCAGAGCACCACCTCAACATCTTGTGCTAACACTCAACAAGTCGTGCTTGGACAGATCTTTTCTTTCCAGATAGAGCACCGATCATATGACACCAAACATGAAGGTTTGGACTGGCCGTCGCCGAGTAAGCTGTTCTAGTCACCAAACTGAAATCCCTCATATAAGGAAAATATGAATGCGGATTTAATTTCTCTACACCTTCCGGGCTAGTGTAGACTTTTTCAGCTTCTTCGGCTACATCGCGATTGAACATGTTTTTGAAAATGGTTCTCGGGGTGAATCCAGTTGTTCTAGCTGTGTGGGAAATGGCTCCAATGATGGTGCAATCTCTAAAATTCGATCCTAAGGTGCAAGCGCGAAGCCTTTCTAATGGGTGTCGATTAAACTTTTTAAGAAACATGTCTATGACAGCTACTAAAGCACAATATGTAGGATCTGAGACCCAATGTTCTAGATGAAGAACTCCAAAAGTGTTATCCATATTGAACGGCTCAGCAGTGAACACTTGTTGAATCGTCTGAATCAATTGATTTTTGTAGCCCACCTGAGCGGCTGGAGCTAGTGACAGTCGGTAGACCATCAAACACCTCGCCAGTATTCCAAGTCACTCATCTCATTAGCATCTTTTGGAGCGACACCACGATATTCCATCGGCACTTCAGTCACGTTAGTTAAATCCAGAGGTAAAATATTATTATCTTTCTCACCAACTTTGATTCCATAACTCGCTCAGGTGGGCTACAAAATCAATTGATTCAGACGATTCAACAAGTGTTCACTGCTGAGCCGTGCAGTATGGATAACACTTTTGGAGTTCTTCATCTAGAACATTGGGTCTCAGATCCTACATATTGTGCTTTAGTAGCTGTCATAGACATGTTTCCTAAGAAGTTTAAGCGATACTCAATAGAAAGGCTTCGCGCTTGCACCTTAGGATTGAATTTTAGAGATTGCACCATCATTGGAGCCATTTCCCACACAGCTAGAACAATTGGATTCACCCCAAGAACCATGTTCAAATACATGTTCAATCGCGATGTAGCCGAGGAAGCTGAAAAGGTCTACACTAGCCCGGAAGGTGTAGAGAAATTAAATCCGCATTCATATTTTCCTTATATGAGAGATTTCAGTTTGGTGACTAGAACAGCTTACTCGGCGACGGCCAGTCCACACCTTCATGTTTGGTGTCATATGATCGGTGCTCTATCTGGAAAGAAAAGATCTGTCCAAGCGCGACTTGTTGAGTGCTTCAATCCTTCTTATTGAGGCGGCTTACATCGTCACATATCTAGGTACAGGAGCAAAACTAGATTTTCAATTTGCCGATACAATGGAACAAAGAACTCAAAATCACTTGTGCTAATAGTTTCAACTGGGCGAGAACCTCGACTTGCTCGATTCGTCGATCTACTTGGCGAAGCTCTTGCAGTAAACATGATACCTAGAACTATGTCAATAAAAATAAAGACAGCTAGTCTATTGAAATTCTTTATTTTTACTGCTTTATGCAGTGATGTAATGTTATAATTAAACATCTGAGTGCGTTGACTGATAGTCAAAACATTCAACAGCAGGCGACTGTTGAACCAACGTCAGTAATTACGATATGACACTGCAAAATCAGTGAAAATGAAAATTTCAAATAGATCATAGGTATTGGAGTAATTTATAGTTGGTCGGATGATCACAGGCCATCTTATTGATTAGAAAATCAAACAGACCAATAAAAAAACTCTCAAAATCAACATATGCACGACGATGTAACCTCTATAGAAGTCGTACAATGAGAGAGGATGCTAATAGATAAATGTGAATATACATGGATATATACATGGCTGATATGACAGAGAGAAATCCCCTTTATAACCTCATGATGTATTATTCCTTTAAAATCAACCTGTTGTAATACCTTTGGTTCAAGTACTTTCTGAAGACCACGTTCAACTTTCAATATGCTTGATAATCAGTTTCTGAACCATGCATGTGGTCCATTATAGGGCAACTTATAGAGCCTAAAACACGTGTTTCGTTCTTGACAGCCTCGTCAGTCGAGCAGTACCTTTCGTCTTAAGCCAATCCTCCTGGGAAAACCCAGTGCCTATAAAAACACGGCCCATTCAGTGATATTTTCATTTATTGATGGAACGTGTAAATCGAATGTCTGCGCCTTTTCTACATAGAGGTTGTGTTCGCCCGAGAGGATCGGCCAAAGACGAAAGGTACTGCCCGACTGACGAGGCTGTCAAGAACGAAACACGTGTATCGGGGTCTAAAGCTTGCCCTATAAAAGAGCACATGCATGGCTCAAAAATGATTATCACGCAAACTGTTATCAATTGCCATAAGAACAATGTCGTTGTGAATGTGTTGAAGAAATGCAGATGTTTCGCCATAAATATCCCAATGTGGATGTTAATCATCAACAACAGACTAAGTTGCTACTCGCCATGTAATCCAATTTCTGGACTTCAGACAGACTGATTACATGCGACCAGACAAGAATGTGATATACCTGCGTACGGGGATTCAAAACGCCACTTTTCGCTCAGATATACGAAGTTCAACAAGCAGATGTTGATTGACGGCTCTCGGAGACACTCCTGAAAATCAAGTACTTTGAGGCAGTGCAACTATAAAAAAGACACAAACAGGACCATCTTGAAATATTCAGACAGTTCGATATAAAAAGGACTGAAAATCACTGACCATCAGCGCCGTTAAGTTTCTCTTCTAAGTCGACAATTTTTATCCAAATTGTTTGGCACCATATTCTGAGGAAGAGCAATTGCTACAGGTCAAATAACGGTGCCCATTAGACGACCTTCTTCCTCAATAAGTTGGAAACACAAAAGTGAAAGCAGTTTGCGTTGCAAAGTCCGCGACAAAACCTGAAAAAATCCACGGCGCACTAGGAGTAACAAGATGGACTCAAAAGCAAATGAGTTCTTATAAAAGCTCCACCTCACTAACTATGGCAGTCTCTCTTCGTGGCTGTGGCCAGTGCAGATAGCCTGCCATAGCGATGAGAGCTTTCTCTATTGAACACAGCACATTCTGTAAAGAATCAAAATCCGTCCAACTAAATTTACACTAAACTTCCTAAGAAATCACATGAGACTGATACACTTAAGAAGGCTGCCATCTCGTCAAAGAAAAGATGTCTCGCTCAAAAACTGTGGCAAAAAAAGCAGACTTTGCTTTAAACTTAAGAAATGAAGCACAGAATGGGGGCCCAATAGCGCAATGATTGGTGAGGCAATATACTAGTAAGCAAAGTGCTGATTCGATTCCCTCTCCAAACACTCTCTTGCAGCCAGACAACGAACACCATAGAGAACGACTCAACACACTTATCTCCACGATGTCAATGAGAATCATCTCAAAAAGCATTCTACGAGACTTGCGGAAAAGACGAGAATCTCAAGCAGCAGCTAAAGCGACACGTGGAATGTTCGAAGACTTGAGTGGAAGATGAATGCGGTGAAACGAACAGAATGCAAGAAGTGCTCGGACCCCCACAGTAGACAGTGATGACGAGCGATGTGGTGCAAGAAATACGGCAGAATTCGTACTTCTCCAAGAGACAATTCCACCGAAAACCTCACAACAACATACGCAGAAATAACAAATTTACATCGATAAAGTTCAGTTATAATCTGACAATGCAGTTTGAGCCTTTCATAAGGCGTGTTATGGACACTTCTACAATGCAATGTAAATGTTTCGGCATTCTAGCCTCGTCAGTTGCACGGTACATTTCGTTCAGTCAGCTTCTTATGGATCCACCCCTACATAAAGAAATCAACGAAAAACTTTTTCCACTCAACGTACGGTGAAACAATTACCGTAATGTTCTTCCAGATTGTCTGATTATCGGATGTATGCGTATGGCAGCTACGTGAAGCATGTTTCACCGTACATTGAGTGTAAAAAGTTCGCCGTCGATTCCTCTAAGTAGGGGTAGATCTCCGTGGAACTGACTGAACGAAAATGCACCGTGAACATGACGACGTTGGAAGGCCGAACGTGCCTTGCAATATATAAGTGTCCTTGACAGATCTCGTAAAAGGCACAAAATGTACTGTCAGATTATATTGCTCTTGAACGAGGTCCCAAAATAGTCGATCGCACTGACTATTACAAAATCTATTCAATATGATTATTCCATGGTATTACTTGCCCCAACAAAGTTGTTTCGCAACGATTAGGAACCATACTACAATGTTATCGATATAAGATCTGATACTCGGCAGCCATCCTAAAAGCAAGAATCAAGAAGGGACATTAGCCGCCGAGAAGCCCTTGTCTTCTCAGAAAAGCAAGAGTCGAGCAGGAGGGATGGGTCGTCTAATTTACGAGGGCTCGTTGCAACATGTGATGGACTCACGGAAATGCGCAAGCACAGCTATCGGAAGAATCTCCACAGAACATCTCATTGTGAGAATTCGAGACACTGATAAGGAAAAAAGACGATAGATCCTTATACTCCAAACAGAAATGAAACATTCGACTTCTCCTATTGACAAAAGTTGGTTGAAATTTTTGAGAAAAGAAACAGAGTGGTAAAAGTGTTAGAAACTGAACGACATGTGAGGAAGAGACATTCCATCATTTGAGAACATCATGACCCACTTCAGGTATACTACAATTGAGGCTTTCTAAATATCTGCTCGTAAATTGATGCTGTTATGAGGCAGTGTTTAACAGTCCTCAACCATCAACAGTTCGAGTCTTTCGTTGAGTAAAAGTCATAGAAAAAAACTTAATTGGCTAGTTTCTTGAATGTTTGGCAACATTTATTCCACTTAGACATCTACACTATTTTGAGCTGGCAAGAGATTTTCCAGACTTCTTCGTTTTTGTTGATTATTTTTCATGCATTGAAATTTATGTTTTTACTATCGTCCGAAGCAGCTTCTTGCAGTTATTTTGATATATACGACTTGCACATCTGTTTCAAGATGAAATTGTCCCTAGAGCAAAGACGATTGTTGATACAACACAAGTATCGTCTCACTTCAAGTGCTGCTTCGGCAGGCAATGATATTCATGTAGCATCAACAATCGTATTTGCTCTCGTGACAATTCCGTCCTGAAACAAATGTACAAGTGTTGTTTATCAAAACAACCGCAAGAAACGGCTATAAACGATAGTAAGAATACAAACTCTAAAGAATCAAAAATTATCAACAAAAACGAAAAAGTCAGGAAAATTTCTTGCTAACCCAAAAAATGAGCACATCAATTACATCTATATTTCAATAATAGACGATTTCATAGCACATAGATAATCTTCAACGCACCTTGGGTACTTTTTCCTTATCCCACAGAGGAAGCGATTCTTCGATGTCGTCAGTGACTATGGACAGAAGCGCCGCATTGACGGGGTAGCTGGCAACAGGATATGCTCCCTTATACTGAAAGAGCGAAAAGACAAAGACAATAGGTAAAATATTCGAAACAAGCAGGGGAAAATGCAAAAAACGTGGATGAATCCCGATCTGGTCTTTGGGACATTTGTTGTCAATAAGTTTCGGTATACAATGTACACAAACGACATGGCCACATGTCAAACCGATCGGGACACGACTTCTTTCAAAAAGCTAAAAAAATACCAAGTAAAAAGTACCAACGAGTTTATAAGAGTGAAGTTAACTCACTTGATTGCACACAGTGCAACGTAGAACATCCGACCAGAAGGAATCATGTCCAGCAAGTGCCATGAATTAAAGAAAAAAGAATGACACTATAGTTTATGAAAAGGGCGTATACACAGTATACAGAGCAATAGGCTGTGGCAAAAGAAAATCTATTGTGCTTAATATAATTCGTCACATGTCTTGAACCTGAAACAAATCCACCAGTTTCAAGGAAATGCAATTAACCCTTTCAGGACTGCGATCCCACGTCCTCTGCATCTCTAACCCTCAGAGTGGGACCGCATTGGATGTATTATTATATTCTTTCAATTGTACTATTGTTGTTATTTTCTTACTTAGATTATAATAGATTTTAATAACATATTCAATGAGTTCCCACGCTAAAAATTTGAGATGCAGATAAGATGGGTCTGCGGTCCCCAAAGTGTTAACAAGATAATTAAAATGTTTTTTACAGGTATGGTGCTTCGTTTAACGTTTAATTTCCTGGCCACAAGAAATTCAGAACAGAAACATTTTTATCGACAAAAAAAAAAACAAAAATCAACAACATTTAAGTGAGAGATGATAGTTTTTCTACTTACGACAATAGGAGAGGTACCATAACATGCAACTCTGATGAAAAACTAGCGTAAAGTTTCTTTTATGATTCAGCTAGGATACGAGGTCGATGAATAAGACTTATTCGGCTGACTTTACGATTTCTTCGTCTTCTTCAGAATTTTCGGCTCCCAAAATAATATTATGCTTTGTACTATTGGCTATGGCATTTCTGATTTCGCACTCTTGTTTTATTCAATTTTTTCTACTTCCAGTTGTGCTACTGGTGCTGAAGAATGATCTGAACACACAGATAGGGGTGTAGCACCATCGGTCGCCATCCAATGAAATGGTCTGGCGCAAAGTGATGTCTCAATAAACACTTCGTTTACTGACCGACCTCCTGACATTTCAAAGACAACTCGCCAAATTCGGAGAAACTGGGCTGTATCACGGCATCACATCCATCGTATAGCCCTGATATTGGGTCTGTCGGGTTATCATCTCTTCCGCACCCTAAAGCGGCATCTGCGGGAGAAAAAATAAAACACTGCAACCTGACTCCAAAGTGAATTCAACGACTTTTTTCATCGCCAATCTCACTCTCTCTGAGAGGAAAGCAAAAAACCTTTGCTCAGCATTTGAATACAAGACAACTTAATTAACAAAGATGTTGATAAATGCGATTCATGGGACAACCCAACAGTTGAAAATAGTACCGATTGCCGCAGGACTGATTGCTCGTAGAAAACATACTCGTAATGTTAGCTTTCTTTTGAGTTAAACAAGAGGCTCTCATGAATTTCTTGAATAAGTGACATCTCAGCGGATTGGCCTTCGTCAGAGCCTGGAAAAATCAGGTTGCTCTCAATTCAGTCAGCCAAACACACCCATTAATTCACAAAAAAAAAACCATTGAACCTGGATTTTAGTCTCAACAAGCACAGAAAAAAAACTTTCAACATGTTTATAGCTCTTAGTGAGTTTTCCAATTAGCTGTTCAAAGAAGAGGACCGGGAAGAAATCACAAGTTCATACTACCATTATCAGTTATTGATTAGTAACAACCAATCCTATATAAGCCGGATGAGGTTCTACATTTCAGCGGTGCTTCCCCGAAGAGGATTCGACTTAAATGACAACGGAGACGACGATCCACGACGAGGACGCATGACAGTGGACGATCGACTCGAATCGTCGCCTCCGAAGAGGAGGAAAGACGTTGAGACGTTAGTCGAATAGGTCTTATTCGTCAACTTCATGTATTAGCTAAATTATGAGAGAAGCTATTATCGATCAATCATGTTGAAACTAGGGGAAAACCAGTTTTCCAAAAATGTTAAAGCTGTTCAAAAAGACATAATACCTCTAAGGCAAATTTTCACTTTTTCAAAACTACAATTTCTTAACAGTTTGTTGTGAACAAATGCTCCGCCTTCCAAGTGCAGTATTGGCCAAGAGCTAAGATCAATATGACAATTCATTATGTTGTAGAGGAATCGCCATCAAAACTCAAAAATGCTGCAGAAAAGTTGTCAAGAAATCATACACTAATCCATGTAGGATCCAGAAAAACCGCAGAGATCCACTATTTCGACTAGTTTGATCTCAAATGCTATAAACTTCAAAACTTAGTGGTCGACAGTTCCTAGCTCAGATTCTAAGTACTTAGTCTCATAATTTGCGAAACACGCAAAATCATTAGAGAGACTGCCGGCGTGGCGAGGTTCGAACTTCAAACGATGAAGACCCAAGAGACGTCCAGCCTAAACTTTGACGGCTCACGAGAGAAGATAACAGTGAAGTGAAAGCATTTCAGATTAATGTTACAAATTAAATCAGTCGACTCCAGATGCCTATATGGGAGCGGAAATTGAAGACCTTATGAAACACTTTTATCAGTGAGTCATTCCATAGGTTTTTGGCACTAGAGTAATAAATGCCAGATTTATTAACCAGAAATAGTTGCAATGGCATGATTTTGGTATCGTTCAATTGTGCATTTTCTTGGGAACATATTTATACACGACTTGTTGATAACTTCTTTGAACTGGAGCTGTCGTGGGAACAGATTCGCTTGCTATCCATGCACGAATGGCGCACAAGGAAAGATGCTAGTGAAGCGGCGCGCAAGTAATGGAGCTTCCTGTGAACGGCCCATATGCGACTGATTCACCAGGCTGTTCTCTTCAGCTTTGAGCTGCGAGAATTACTTCTTAACCGTCCTTTCCGCATCCGTATCATCATCTCAAGCTACTTTAAACCTTGCACGTCGCTTTATTAGTATTTCCCCTAGGCGCCATTTGTGCATGAATGGAAAGCGAAATGTTCCCAAGACAGCTACATCTCAAGTAAGTGTAGACAAGTTATATACCAAAATGTTCACAAGAAAATGGAACGACACCAAAACCATGTCATTTTTAATTACTTCTGGAATGCATAATTGAACGACACCAAAACCATGTAATTTTTAACTACTTCTGGAATATTTTGCTCTAGTGCCAAAACTTATGGAAATGGAACAACCTAATATCTTCTATATTCTTTTCAAACCAAACATTAGAGTGTATAGAGCAGTTACCATGTCTTCCATGATTGCTCCTGTGCAAAGGATGATCTTCGCATCCGTTTTTCCCAAAAAACGAACCGTTTGCGCTGTTTTTTCTAGACATTCAGTGGATAAATAGGGTGGATCAGCAATGATGACGTCGAAACTGGCTGAAATATGCATCTGAGCTACTCCAAACAGGAATCTAATCTATTTCAGAAGGTTAAATAGTACCTTCAAAGTAGTGAGGAACACAGAGGGGACGCGTGTAGTCATAAGGCACATACTGAGATGGGAATTTTTTCTCGAAGCGGTGGTCGTATTCAAACAATACCACCTCATCATTGCGTAGATCACCACCCTGAACTCTCCTAATCAAGAAGAAGTTACTAGTAAACGAAAATATCCTTCAGAAGATGACGTACGCGGAGTTTCAAAAAGTACTGTACAACTGTTGGACATGATATGCAGGCTATACGTCCAGTATCGCCCGCAGCATAATTGAGTTCAAGGGCCAGCTGCCGAGCAGTTTCTTCGGAATACCAGAATTGGCTGAGCTTAAATGTTTTGTTGGCTAGATGAAAAGAAAACAACCACTCCAGAAGCCAATTTTGAAAAGTTCCGTACCTGCCAGTCCTCCTTTATCATGTCACCGTCATCATCGGTCTTCCACCGCTCCTCATTGAACTGCTGCAAAATTGCTAAGGTGTCAGCTGGCAGAGACGGAACATCATCATCATCGTCGGAATTTGTCATTGCACCTGAAAACTATGAAAGAAAGAAGGAGAGATAGAGAGAGAGAGAAAGAGAGAGAGAAGGAAAGAAAGAGAGAGAGAGAAGGGGAGAGGAAGAAAGAGAAAGAGAAGTAGAGAAAGAGAGAGAGAATGAGAGAGAAAGAAAACAAAGTTTCGCTTCCACGTCCTCAATTTATCTTCTCCAACTATGGAAGTCCACCTTTTGGTTAGAATAATCTCACATCATAAGAAAATAAAAAGCATTCAAAGGTAAGCAACCTCTCTCTAGACGTTGCAAGTATAAGGAAAAGTCGTTTAAACTAAGACCTGCTAGTAGAACCACTATTACTATTGAGAAAAACAATGTTACATTATTAAATCAGATAAAGACAAGCACATCACGAGTACCGACGATGTCGCGTTTGACGTGAGCGCTGTGTGTATGCCAAACGACGAAACAAAAATCATCAAGTTGAAAGATTAAGATGAAGAAGAACAAGCATCATTGTTAAACACCTACAAACAATTGTTAAAGACCTATGATGAGCTTTCACAACTTTGTTGAGATAGCCTATTGCCATCCACCACCTCTCGCAAAGCCATAAATATCAACAACATTAGGAGATAATGTCAGACTAAAGAAAAGGCAAGAGACGAGTGGAAAGGAAAAAAGGACGGAAAATGAACGAACACAACAGGAATAGTGGCCGGTTGGGCTGAATCTGAAGTAAGCGAGTATGACGGTTCAAGTAGAAGAAGAAGAAGTGTACTACAACTAGTGAACGAGAAGATAAATTCGAGAATTACTACGGTAGTTATTTGTGGTGGTGATGGTTAGGACTAGAGAGACCTGTACCACCAGTTTCGAGCAAAGGAGAAAAGCCTACGAACCATCACCTAACTCTCTAAGAACGGCGGTGAAGGAGATAATTACTATTGTCGGTAAATACCGATATCATTACACACTTATTAAACAGTCATCTGTGGCACGAAGGCGTTTTACACGTGATCAAACGAGCATACAAAATCTCTGGAAGACATATTTACTATATCGATAAAAATTGAAATTATCTAGAGACCACCGTTGTCTTCAGCTGCAACACAGCAAGCAGTCAGCTTTTGTTCAGGAATAAACGGCTTTGAAAGTATTTTACGAACGTGCATCAGTGCTGACTGCGCTTGTGAATCAGCCTCCTAAATAGCAAATTGCTGGGAGACAATTCGAGTGAGTGAATATCTGGTACAGTCTACAAGAATTCCTCATTTTACTCATATATCAGTGCTACGATGCCATAATTGTACATCCCACGAAGTTACGTGATATGCAAAACTTTCGACCCCAGATGGGAGTTGAACCAGCATTTCACCCTTAGCAGGATACCACCACCACAAGATCGCGACTACCGCTCCGTGACCATTGCCTCTTCGACATAAAGCACCGCAGATGGTAGCAATCAACCTCTATCGAGGGCGGTCCCTGTACAGGTGAAACGCGTATTCAACTCTCGCCTGAGGAGGAAGGTTTGTATGTCACATTAGACTATTCTCGATTTCGAAAGAAAAGAAAAACATAGCCTATCATGTAGCATGAATTTTGAAAGAGATCAGTTGAAAATTTACTCAAAAGGCTTAAAACAAACCTGAAGTGCGTCAGCGCTTTCAGGCGTGTACGGCGGGCGAACAACGACACGTCCCAGGACCGAGATATTTTCACCTCTCCAACGAACATCGTCTAACGTTCGTCGAAGCTGAATGAACGCACGCTGTCCTTCTATGGTCACGTCAACCTCCATTGCCTCAACACAACGTCGGTTTTCAGCCACTGCACTTCGATCGGACACCTCAAAACAATAGTGTATTCTTTACTCTGAAAAAGATCTCAATGATTTAGATCTAAAAATAAAAGGATGAAGCTCTCAGCGTTGATCAGTCCCATAGGTGCCCGTAGTGACTGAATGCGCATCTGACCTTTACGTTGACTACTGGTAACCAGCCCATGTATTAAGTCAGTGTTGTTATCTTGCCAGATAATTCTGATACCAACTCGTCCAACCCGCAGGGATGGAGGACTTTATGAGCTTGGAAGCGCGAGAAAGATACACTAACCATTTTCGTGTCGCAGGACACTTCTAACTACAGTACCGCACAAGATCGCAAATCAACTCTACTCCAAAATTCTTTGTTTTTAGCGCTTTTTGGCAGTGTTATAGTATTGCAAGTATACACACAGCAGAATTAAGTAGTAAACAAAATTAGACCTCAGGGAGAAGTTGAACCCGCGTTTCACCCACACCCCGAGCGCGTGCTACCATGTACTATCAAGGCCACCGCTTTGCCATCACTCTTTTCCGATGTGCCCCTATCATGGTTATCAGCAACCAACCCTTGATAGGTTTAGTCGGGTAGGCAAGCACATGTCGCACTGAACATATTCAAGCCGACAATGATTGTTTCTCGCCTTTTTTGTGCTCTTTCGCAGTGTTGCAATCCAAATAGAACCCGTCTGAGGTTGGAATTTGCTTACAACTCAATTCTCTCAAGTGTGTTCTCCCGTCTGAGGTCGGATTCTGCATATCACTTGATTCCGTCAAATGTATATTCGGTGAATTAATTTATAACCAAAAGCTAATTCGTTGTAACAGCATTACACAGGTCTTCTAACAAGAATGCCTTCTATCGCAAGAACAGCCGACTTATAAGGGAGTAAACTACATCTCGATCACTAACAATCAGTGACTGTTTTGTGATGTAGACCTCGGTGCCTCATATCAAGTCTGTCATCGGAGTTCATTATAAAAAACCCAAAGCTCGAGAAAATCCTACAAGTCGATAAGGAGATACGAAAAACAATCAACAAATCGTCAGCTCTTCGCGAATGCAACACACGAAGCCAACCACCTGTATGAATAATGATTTCGAATAAATGAAATCATCAAAAAAAGGCCTTAATTTCAATAAGAAATCTAAGCACAATTTATCCTAAGTTTCTAGCCTCATAAAAAACTTTCACGACAGATTTCCAGACGAACATATACTCCTACAAAGCAGGAGACCAACAAGACTGGATGGCACAGAAAGAATCATTATGGCTGGCTCTCTTCGTAAACACATCGTGGAAGCTCGAACGATGAAAAGAAGACTAAGATTGCCAAACGAACAACAGAAGACCGCCAAACCTCCAAAATTTCGAGATACTAGGAATGCCAGGAGTGAAGAACATTCCGCCTACTGAGATGAGAGCTATGTTGAACATTCCGCCTAATCGCATAAAAGATTTAAAAACACGCAAACATCGCCAAGACTGACACAACTTTTTCAACTCTGTCTTATTTCTTTTCAACCATCAGGTGAACTCACAAGGCCGAAACTCTTACGCAGAACAATGCGCTGCGCTCATTTGTCACCTTTCAAATCAAATAAAAATATAGTCATGACTCATAGCAATACTAATACTATTCACAGTTGAGCAACTAAATCGATCCTCATTATAATGCCTCAATCCACTGCACTATACGGTACATCACGATAAGGACGTTAAGAAAACAAATTTTCGAGCATATACCTGCTGATTGCTCATTGAAGTTGGAGAAAACATTGTTTCCAATGAATCGCCATTTGCCGGACCCGATATTTCTGTTATCTGAAACAAGATTTTCCCCAAACAATAAGAGGAAGTCATTTTAAGTAACTTGACAGGAATTCTTCTTCAAGTTCTAGACTTACGGTAACTCTAACTACACATGCGAATGGAAAGGTGTAAGATTCCAAATGCTAGGAAACACACCTAGCTCGCTCACCAACCATCAAACGTAACGTTTTACTCAGAACTTATGGAACTCAAACGTCAATAATTTCAAGAAGAGAACGACACAATATATAAATAAAAATTCAAGTGAACAAAGAAGTACCTCACTGATGAGAGCTATGTTGAACATACGTAAAATGGGCTTTCCTCCTGATGTATCACGAACGGCAAGAACCTGAAATAGCCAGACAATGACAAAAAGATCAAAGATATCTAATAGCATTTGAGTCTCCTAAGCACAGGTGTGGGAGAAAGTTTTTGAACACAAGAGTAGAAAAGAAAACTTTATAAAAGAAGCAGCAAGAAACTATCGAACCATTGCTATACGAAAGATGATCTAAAGCTTCTAAACAACACAGGAACAATTTGATACAAAAATCCTTAGTAAACTTCCATAACATTCACAACTCTCGTTGTACGTCTTATAAGGACAAAACAGGTTTTTAAATTGTCGTATAACAACCTGACTAGTAAGAGATCTCATTTTTCCCATTTCCCGCTTTATATAAGAATAGCTTTATTTGAGAAAAAAAAAGGTTTTTTCTATTGGACAGCAACAAATGAATATTCGACTAGAGAATTGAGTGGTGAGCAAAAACAGAATAAGTGGTCGGGCAAATGTGCCTCGGTGGTGTAGCGGTTAAAGCACGCGTCCCCGGATAGTATGAAACGCGGGTTCGATTTCCGCCTGAGGCCGTGATTTTGCTCACCACTCAATTCTCTAGTTTATATAAGAAACATCATAACATTGCGAAATAAGCAGTCGAATTACTATAATTTCGAGAATATTCGACTATTCGCTAGACAAGAACTTCTCATAAGAGTGTGAGTAATCATTCGAAGGTTTGAATCTCTCGCAAGCGAGGTATGTGCCCGTTCTCAAAAACTTTCTAAGGACACTGTAAATTTCAGGATAAAATTATGTTTTATATCGGCCGTGTATTCAACTATTTCTTCGCTGGAAGCAGGAAATGCACATGAAGGTGTAGGAAAAATCATTCAGTACTGAAACCAGACGTCTGGCCTGGATTTTCTCCCGAAGCGGAGAAACAAATCCAGATTAAATAACAAAAATCGCACTGCTCATGTGCCCACTGAAGAGCCAATCGATAGATGATTGCGGCAACCTCCACCTCCCTCTACTTCATCCCCACAGCCCGCAAATTGGCCAAAGAACACATGATGGTGTATGTGAAATAATCTTATTTTCGCTGCTGCACTGCTAAGAAACGGCCTTTTTGGAAAATGATCACAGCAATGGAAACGCTAAATCTCACGCTATCGAACGATTACTAATGGTCTAAAGAAAGGGCTCTGTCTTGCGAAAAGAAATGCGTGTATGAAACAGAATGTCTTCTCCTTGAAGCGTTACAAGAGACTTTCTAAAAAACGGCCATGTACCACGCTAGGTAAAGAAATAAGCTTCAAATGACTGCTAACACTATAATGAAAATTTACTGCCCAGCGAATGGGGTTGAATAACCATTATTCGCCGCTTAACAAATGTCAAATTGACAAGGCCTAGTGTGTAGGATGGGGTAGAATAGCACAGTGTTTAGCGATGCAGGAGCTCGGATAGCGGTCATATGCGAAGCGCAGATTCAATCTCATCCTAAAACACTCTCTCACATCAGTCAGCTAAACTGAACGCCCAGGAACGCCTTAGCTCGGCTACCTCCAAGATTACAAAAAGAATCGGCTCGAACAGCGATTTATGGCATTCATAAAGAAAAAATCCTCAAGCAAATGCGGAAACAACAACCAACTGAAGTTCTCGAAGACCTTCGTGAAGGGCGAATGCAAGGAATTCACTCGAATTTATGGAGTACTCAAATTTGGGTGGAAAATTGTGATGACAGATGGTGTAAAAAGAAAAAATCACAAGCCTATGAATTAACATTTACACTGACACAAAATAAATGTTATTATTGGAATGGTAATAAATTTTCGAGGCATATCCGTTTATGTTCATGATTTTTCAAGCAGTTAAATTTTCGTCTTTACTACCGTTCAGATCAGTTTTTTCGATTGTCTTGGTATATGACATGTATATATTCGTTTCACGGTGGATATTCGAGAGCAAAAACGATTCTTGATCCGCCACGAGTATCGTTCGGGTTCAAGTGGTGTTCTGTCACGAAACGACGATACTTGTGTAGCATCAGCAGTCGTTTTCGCACTCGGGACAATTCCATCTTAGGACAAATCTATAAGTTCTTTATATCAAGATAATCACAAAAAGCTGCTCTAAACGATATTGAAAACAGGATCACAAATTCTTGAACAATTATCGAGAAAAAACGAAAATGTGCAGAAAATTTATTGCCAACTCAATAATGATATTTCCTTTGCCAAATAAGCCTGTAGAACGAGGTGTTAATAACGATTTTATTTAGCTAAAGATAAAGAAAACCGTACTGAAACGCCTTCTGAATAAAAATTGTCAAAATTTTCTAAGCCTTTTCCAAGTTGATGCGTCAGTGGTTCACATATATTTCAGCGGTATCGTCCTCTTCATTACAGCCACACACCCCACTAATCAACCCTACTTTGTAGCAGTAATGGTGAGACGTACTTTTGATGATAGCACATAATAATGTGGCTAACATCATTCTTTTCAGTATTACCTTCAAATCGACTCTTTTCAAACCTCGCTATGCATAATCATTACAACTCTACCAGCCGTAAGTCATCGACTGAACAAAATGGTTATAACCACAATTCCACGTGCTATGACCTAAGACGTCTCCCATCCCAGATATAAAGTAGGGTTGTTGATGGAGCGTGGTGGCTCTAATGAGGAGGTTAATACCGCCAAAACGCATATGAATCACTGACGTATCAATCTCAAAAAGGCTCAAATATTCTAATGGATTAAATTGGATGTCTATAGCAAAATTTAGAAACAGCCGATTGGAATTCAATGAATAAAACTGCAACTAACATCTCGTGCTATAAGCTTAATCAACAAAGAGATTGGTTATGCCGAGTTTAAGTGAAATTGGGTTCACAATGCGTTGCTGAGAATCCGATAATATATTTTGAGCTTTTTATGAGGGTCTGTTATGACACTTTTACAGTGCAAGATACGTCTTTCGGCCTTGCATCCTCATCAGTCACACGGTGTCTTTAGTCTGCGCCAATCCCTTCGGGAGGAGAACGTCGTTACATAAAAAATCATTCGACTTCAGTAGTCGACTTCTACTAACTTCAACTAAACGACTGAAACGACTTCAGTCACTTCCGCCAGGAAATATCCCATATATATAGAAACCGATGCCGAACTATTCACAATAAATGTTATCAGATTACGTCATTTTGAGCGAGGTCTCAGTAACATTCGAAACGAAAGGTATGACAATTATGCTTCACCAGGTACAAGCAATCGAATGTACAACACTGACAGATGGGTGATATTTTCACCTAGAGGCACTTGTAAATATTTCGGCGTTGGCTCTTCTACATAGGGGATATTTCCTTGCGAAACTGACTGAACGGAAAGCCACCGTGCTACTGATGAGGTTGTGATGCCGAAACACGTGTCTTGCACTAGATAAGTGTCCTAACATACCTCATGAAAAGCTTGAATTATGTTATCAGACTATCTTGTCCTAGGTGAGGTCTCAAAATCACTTGAGACAAAAGGTATCACTGAGTATTCGTCGTCACGATGAAATTCGCACGAATCTGATAGAGATCATGTTGGAAAACGCCCAACTGGTGAAGGGTGAAGACACAATCTTTTAATATCTCACCAAGTACTCTGATGTGCGTCAGATGAGTGGCATCTTATTCAATACTATACATCAACCATTTGTAAAGACACAACTGGATTTGGTATAGTTCACTTCCCACTATATTTCATCCGCACCATAGTTTCTTTTCACAGGGTTGATCCCTGCACTCCTACTACTCAATTGATCTCTCTTCTTCATGAACGTCCTACTAGTTGAGCATATCTCTTTGCGGTACTTGTCCAGATTGAGGCAACAAATGAAAAACCGACCTCATTCCCTGGACAGGATCTTTTCATGGGAATGTTAATGATCATCCGAAAGCTTAGACTTTTGGCTACAGCCCCATGCTGCGTTTTCTTATGCATCCCTTTACATTGTAAAATCCACACAAAGCCATGTCTCAGACGCGCATATTTCTCATCGGACAGAGCTCTTTCTCCGAATGATTATTAGTAGTCCAACGGAAGAGCTCCGTACGGCGAGAAATATGTGCGTCTGTAACGCAAGGTACATCCTTCTGTAACAAAGTCAAAGGCTTTTTACGAAAACCAGCGACGTGGGGCTATAGCCTGAAGTCTCAACCTTCAAATGGTTACTAACACTCCAATAAAAAGCTCCTTTCGAGCAAATGAGATCGGTTTTTCATGTGTCGTCTAATAGTGGACATGTACCCTACTTGCAATTCCAAGGACACCCAGGCTAGGTCGTCCCGTAAGGCGCTAATTGTTAATCGCCGAAGACTGTTGGTGGGGATGGGGGAGGGTCAACCTCGCGGCGCCGAGCATCATTAGCCAGTTAGTCACAGCCCGCTTCGGGGGCATAAGCATAACCGCCTCTAGATAATGAAAACACAAACCTTAAGCGCCGGATCAAAGCAGACGACTTGTGCTTGAAGTGATGCACCAAGAGCGGTCTTGAAATGTACGGTGGAACCAGGTGGAAAAGCTCCTTCACCGCCGAGCGATACCATATTTTATACGCTCCGTCCCCTTGTCTCGTCAGCTCCAAAGAGACGGACGTCGTTATGCTTGATGAGCTCCGTTGGAGAGCTGAAAAAACGCCAGATGATCGTCGTCATTACAAACAAACTATGAAAAAAAAGTCAGGAAACATGAAAATCAGAAGATCAACAGAGTGAAAGAGCAAAACAGATATACGCATTGATGACGAGTGATGTGCAAAACGTTTGCGCTAGGCGGGACTCGAACTCGCATTTCATCCTATGGCGGGGGGGGGGGGAGAGGTTTTTTAACCCCTCCAGGACCACCAGTTGCAATCGCCACGCGCTGCAGATCACAGCCCCGGTGCGCGATTTTTGGTATTTGATTGGGGTTTTTTCACCGTTTCGGATAAAATTGGGGGGGGGGGGGTTTCTGCAATATTTCGATAGTTCATGATTTTTTCTATACACTCGTAAGGTTTTGATATTGTAGTTGCTTTTGATATCCGTGCTGATGTGACCTTCGTATTGAAAAGGGACATTTTTGGGACACGTGGGCGTTCCTTTTACTTAAAAAAATCTTTTTTTTTTATAAGAGACCTTTAGTAACGCGTAATTCTTTCTGATCCTAATTGTCTCCAGCGTACAAAATGCATTATACAATTACCCACAGAGATTAGCAAAAGAGGAGGAAGGATAACTGCCTGACTGACGAGATCGCAAGATCGAAACACGTGTACCGGGCCCTATAAGTCAGCCCTCCTTGACAGACCACTGACATGCGTGGCTCAAAAGATAATTATCAGGCATGTACAATTACCACTACACCCACTGCGAAGTTCAAAAGACGGGCTGTTCACTCGAGGCCTTGAAATTCTTTTTTTGCAATTTTTTTGCAGAATTTTTTTGTTCACCGTTTTTACAGCGCATCAAAACTCTATATTTATTATCCAATATGAAAAGCAAATTGAATTTGGAATTGCGATTTCTCAAGCTATCGAATGATTACTGAAACGTTGACGAAAAACCTTTGCTTCGTGAAAAGACCATGAAAAACGAGTGCAAATCACACTGTGCACTGCGAAGCAAAAATGGCAGTGTTCTTTCTGTTGCTACAGCTCACTGGGAAAACCTTTCCAGAAGCCAAGCAAACCGTCAGATTCGCAATTTTCTCAGCTATCGAATGATTACTTAAAATCCAACGAAAAACTATGTTCGACAAGAAACCACGAAAATGCGCGTGTGCCATAAGTGGCACACGTGGTGGTCCTGAAGGGTAATACTCCAGATTTCTAGTGTTTTTACTGCCTTATTCGCAGCTCTATGATGTTTCATATTTACCTAAGAAAACAGCGTGGAGAGCAAAGATATGACCCCAGTGGAGGTCGAACCCGCGTTTCACCCATAGCGGGGTCGTGTGTCACCACTACACCAACGAAAAAAGACTTGAGTGATGAGCAGGTCTCTTGGTTCTCAAAGGTTAACCCGCTGCACTACCGACGCCTCCTGGGGCACCATCACCACTCTTTCTGCGCCACAACGCATCTGCAAAAGAATGCCAAGCTGTCAGCTTAGCTGGGTTTATAGAGCGGTATTGCTCAGCCGACCAAACCTGTTAGTGGGTTGGTTGGTAGCTGATAGCTCTACGATAGAGAGGCCTTGAAGAATGAGTGGTGGATAAGCGGTGACCTCGGTGGTGTAGTGGTACCATGCGGGCCCGGGGGTGGGTGAAACGCGGGTTCAACTGCCGTCCGAGGTCTGATTTTTGCCAGCCACTCGATTCTTCTAGGCATAGAGAAAGTGGAGTATAAGAATACTCAAAAAGTAAAAGAGTCTTTAAAAGCCAGGCGTAACGATACTGGCTGCCTAATAATCAAGAGGTAAGTAAATAAGCAATAGGTGAATAAATAAGTGATAAATAAGCAAATACAAGAGAAAATAAATCAATCAGCAATAAGCAGACAAATAAACCCATAAACATGCAAAATAAACCCAGCGTAAGAGGCGGGATTTTCGATAACAAGAGATTTTTCAAAAATCTCGTCTCTAAAAGTGTTTTTTTGGCTATCGCTTAAGAGTAAACAAAAATAAAGTGAACAAATAAACAAGTAAACAAGTAAACAGATCAGGATGAAGTAAACAATGACTCATCCCCGAGATCTGAAAGCTAATGTGGCTGATAAAGTGCTAACCCACCTGTCTAATGACGCTACTCTCAAGCGAATCGTCACCGAATCGTCAGCGGAGCGCGGAATTCTTACGATGGGCCCGTCCGAGACGACGTGTACCTCATCAAGTACACGCATGTTTAGGAATGTCCTTCTCGCTGAATGGAGCTATTTTCGCAGATTTTTAGTGACTATTCGAAACCTCACATCTCGGGAATTTCGGTATTACGTTGCTCTTGAGGAAGCCTCTTTATTCGTTTAGGGCAACGAGGACAATATCACTTTTCACACTCGGCACCCCATATTTTTTTCGGCTAAGATCTGCAAATGGTTTTTCATTGGATTTTCGGTAAGCATTTGCCGTCATAAATCCTGAGAAATCATCTGAAATCAGTTATGGCCTCTGGAAAGGCCCCTAAATAGTGCTGTGAGAGCGAAAAGATCACATTTCACCGTCAGAGTTCTCTTCGCTCTTAAGGGTTCTAGTGTAGATCAAGGCATATCAGCATGTAGAAAAAATCATGGAGTATAAAAGGAACGTCAAAAGCCTATACTTTCTCTTAGAAAGCGAGAGAAAGCCCTATTTAAGTGACGAAAATCGCACTTAGCCTGGTCGACTGCCGCCCCGATCGGATTAAGGCAGTAGTACAAGGATGATAAACGAGACTTATTTGAATAAAAAGGTCTTCGTCTCCTTCAGGTGTTCCGCGAGTCGACCGTTCCCTAGTCGTTTGCCGTCGCCTTGTGTATCTTCGTCCTCGTTGTCGTTCAAGTCGATTTTTCTTCATGAAGCTCTCCTCCTCCCTCTCGATTGAGGAACCATCCTCGACGGTGTCCTTATATAAGGTTTGCTTCGCGAGGTGAGGTTCTCCTTTCTAGCGTGCTCCCTCCACCGAGATAGATTCGACCTGAACGATGATGAAGACGAAGATGCATAAGCAGGTACAGAACGACTGTGGACAATCGACTCGAATTGCTGACCCTGAACAAGACAAAGAACTCAAAACACCAGGCGAATAGCTCTTCCCGTCAAGAATTCATGAGTGTGAAACATTACTTTATTTGCACTGTGACGGCGCAGTGGGAAGGTCATTTTGAAAGTTAAGTAAACCATTTAGATGCTAGCCAATGACTACTAAACCCTTGCAAAAGTCTAGAAACGCATTTTTCCTGGGACTAAAAATGGGAACGGATAACGGAAAGTACCTTGATTCATGGCGCTTTTACTGACTACTGATTACTGAAAAAGTGATTTTGATGTGCATAGGTATTGCAAGGAACTACGGTCACTCGTGAAAGTGTTAACCCTTTGAGGGCCAACGTTCATAGGCAGACGGTGTTGCGCCGTCGCTTTCCCACAAGACGCGATTTTCCTCCGAGATGCGCCTGCTTTTCTACGAGACGCAACGCCGCCATTGCAGTAATTAAGTGAGACTCAACGTCGCGCGGCACGGCACGAAAGATGCCGTTTGGTCCTTGAAGGTTTAACTCAAAACTTCACTAAGCTTTAAGTGACTTGGCTTTTCGTCAAGTAACGTCTGTAAAGGCAATAGAAATCATCATAAGTTCGGTTTTGTTTTCTAATGTGAGAAACAACTTCCTAATAGCGTAGGTCGATCTGTGTCTAGGTATCTTGTTTCGGGACGCAGAATTAGGTACGAAGTCTGAATTATCTCACGTTCAGGACACGTACATTTAGTAATAGGTTAGGAAAAAGTTCTGAGAAAGTGCTTGTAACTTTTTTGGTTGTCGGCCATTTTTGTGTTTTTGGGCTCATTTGGAAGCTCGTTTTCTCCCGCGTTAATTGGTATATAAATTATCTACTTATTTCAAGATGGACTTAACAAACGAGCAAATCAGGTTGTTGATGATGCACGAATGGCTGTTGGGTTCAATACAACGGTGGCAAGTGAACGCATCAATCTGGCTTGGGGCGAAGACACAGTGGGCAAGAGTACGCTGTACAGGTGGTTCAAAAAGTTTGACGAAGGTGAAGAAAGTTTCGTTCAATGGAACACTGGTTGCGAACAAAAAAACGATACCGGCATTGAATTGCCCAATTCGGTCATTCATTTCTTCAACAGCAAGAAATAGCAATTTTATGCTCGTGGGATCGGTCTTTTGCCCGGAGAATTGGCAGAAGTGCTCGAAGTTGAAGAGGAGTACTTTTACTACCAGTCTTGCCTTTGTTCGAGTGTAATAGGTGCATAAATATATGCTCTACAAGCATTTTTTGAGAACTTCTTCCCTAACCTATTAACTAGATAGGGAGACCTTCACGACATAGGCAATTATAGCCCAATCTGCTTGCTGTCCGTTGTCTATAAACTCTTTACTCGAGTCATCCTGAACAGGATTGACAGAACACTGGACGAAGGACAGCCATGCGAACAAGCAGGGTTCAGAAAAGGATTTAGTACCATGGACCACATCCACACGATCACAAGACTCATTGAAGTTTCGCGAGAGTACAAACAACCACTCTGTCTCACTTTCATCGATCTGAAAAAAGCCTTTGATTCAGTGGAAACAGAAGCGGTTATAGAGGCTCTGGATAACCAGGGCGTCCCTACTCGGTACATAATGATCCTTCGTGAGCTTTATAAAGATTTCACGACCAGAATATCTCCATTCTACAACAATATCACAATTGACGTAAGAAGAGGGGTTCGACAAGGCGATACAATATCGCCAAAACTATTCACTGCCACCCTACAAAACGTCATGCGAACATTAGAATGGGACGAAATGGGAGTGAAAATTGACGGTCGACAATTAAATCATCTTCGCTTTGCTGACGATATCGTTCTCATAACACCAAACATCAGCCAAGCGGAACGAATGTTGACTGATTTCGATAACGCCTGTGGAAAGATCGGTCTTCAACTGAATCTAACGAAAACAATGTTCATGAGGAACGGATGGGTTTCTAATGCCCCATTCACGCTCAACGGAACGACAATTTCCGAATGCTCCAGTTACATCTATCTAGGTTGTGAAATCAACATGATGAACGACCTAGCCCCAGAGTTGAGCAGGAGGAAAGGAGCGGCTTGGGGAACGTTTAAGAGCATCGAAGATGTAGTGAAGAGGACAAAGAACATCCGACTCCGTGCCCACCTTTTCGACTCGACAATTATCCCTGCCCTAACGTATGCAGCAGAAACCTGGTCGCTACGTAAGCAGGATGAAAGATCACTTGCCGTTATCGAACGCGCAGTCGAAAGGTCGATGCTAGGAGTGTCTCGTATTTCGCAAATGTGACAAAGGATCCGAACTTCCGACCTACATCAACGATCGAAAATCAGAGACGCCGTTCTACACGCCAGGATATCGAAAATAAGGTGGGCCGGACACGTGATGCGCTTCAACGACAACCGATGGACGAGAGCCGTTACCGACTGGATTCCTCGGGACGTCAAGCGCTCTAAAGGAAGACCACTGACCCGTTGGTCCGATTTCTTCACGAAAGCGATGGAAGAAAGATATGATGCTCAGCGAATTCCTAGAGCAAGGAGGACCCACTGGGCTACTCTTGCACGCGATAGGGAAAAATGGAAGAGTTGCTGGTACCCGCTCGAGTCATTCGACGATCAACGGGACGACAGGTGACAGGTGATTAACTAGATAAGCATCAGCGACTGACCTCCTCCCTCTTAGAAACAAAGCAGTTCAATAGAAAGAGAGAACTATTAAAATTGCTGCAGAATCTTCCTGATAGTTTACGCCTAGTCGGAATTCGGATGCTCCTTGATGCCGATATGCGACATACAGTGCTGCCCAAATATGGAACAAACCATTGCCAGAAATCACTTCCTGCTAATGAGAACCCAAATGAAAGATGGTAAACATTTTAGCAGTCGATAGAGATAGGTGACTTTTGGTAGTGTCGAAAGAAGCCCTATAGTCGATACCAAATTGAGATTGCAAAGATACGAGATCTTTCCCAACCAAAAAATTCTCAACTGAGTAGAGAATGTGCGAGAATATGCTTTGTAAAGGTCAGTCAATAGGGTATGTTTCGATTATCCTGACAGGATTTTCTGAACCTTTCGATGGTCTGATGAAGACATCTCTAATGGTATACGTTCACTTCGGCGTATTCTCGAGAGCATCATCACTACCGCATGACCTGCAACTCACCTCTACTTCTATTAGCAGTTGGCGACGAAGATCTGTCACTGTACGTCAAGAGAAAAGATCTTTGATAGTTGTTACGAAGCATATCGACTGTAAGCCATACATTCGACAATCAATCACTCTGAAAGGAGGCCGCATCAAATGGCCGTTTAACTTGACGTAGAGTGATATATCTTCGGCGCCGACTACGTATAGCATTAAGGGCGAGCCGAAAGGCATGTGGTACTAGTGAGGCGTGCGAGGATTCGCCCAAACGTACGCATACCACTAAATGCCTATACCAGACCTCTAAAAAGCTTGAAACGTTTTGTAAGATTACATTGTTTTTTGAGCGAGTTTTAAGATAGTCTACAGGAAAATATAATCGATTATCTTAGGTGAGACAACACTATCAATTGCTCTAATGCCCATTTCGTACTGCATGATATGCATCACCTGCATCATCTGTCCATTTTGTGATCATCACAGTCCTCGAAAAGGCGGACACCAGGTAAGTACTCGCTCCGCTTGGCTAATGCTTTGTGATGTAGGCACTAATTTTCACTCATTATTTCACTTCAGTCTTCTCATTATGCTCCCAAGAAATAATCATTGAGAACTTTGCATTTAACTGCTTTTTTCAGTGATATAATGTTATAACTATATTTCGAATAATGTAGAGCGATTTGCAAAGCTATTAATGTCGAATAGAAGGTGAATCCGCGTTTCACCCTTTCCGAGTGAAAGCAGAACAGGAATCTCGGTAGAGTAGCGGTTAAACGCGCCAGCGAAAACACTGGAACATGAGTTTAACTCCCGCCCGGTATTCAAGGAGTTACTCTAAAGTATAACTCTTAATGATTTTGGAGACATGGTATCGTCCTGTCCACACTATTTCTTTGCGCCAATGTCAATGTCGTTGTAGGAATTTGGTATTCTGTTATGTAATTCATTTAGAAGTCTCTATAATCTGAGTAAGAAAACCCTTGTTGATAAGTGTTTTCATGATTGTTTCTGCGCCTTCTAAACAGAATATCGTTTTCTAAAGCAGTCTAGAGAGAAGTAGGCTGTTGAATTTCTTAGAACAATAGCTGATGAGTGAATATGATCCGTTGCAAATTTTTAAGATACTTTCTGAAACGTGTCTTGCGCTTCATTCAGTCGTCTGTCAATTTTGCTTAGAATAAAGCAGGCAAAGAGCATCTATGGAATACATAGCAGTTATATTGGGTGGAGTTGCTATTAACGGAATATTTATTTTTCTTAAAATAACACAACACTGTTGATTTTCCACTGTATGAATGGGGATACTCGCACCTGACAAGTGAAAAAAGCTAATCCGATGCTCTGATGAAGTGGCAGGTTTTTCAGGTGCATGATTTCAGTGCAGTCGAGACTTATTGTTACAGGATTCTTCACTGATGAGAGAGCACATACAACTTGAAAAGTAAAACTCACCATTGATCTGAAGACTGTACCTTTCGTTTCAAGTGTTTCTTTGGACCGCTCAAATGTCAATATGCCTGATAATCATTTCTGAGCCATGCATGTGGTCTGTTATGGGCACTTATAAAGTGATATTTATACACGCGTTTCGGCCTTACACACCCTCGTCAGTAACACAGTACCCCACGTCTTGGCTAGTCCTCTTGGGGGAACCCAATACATAAAGAAGGCACAGACGCACATTTACACGTGCCATCAAGTGAAAAAAATCATTAAATGGGCGAAGTTGTACACTCGATTGCTCTTAGCTGGTATGATCAAATATATCATATCTTTGTTTCAAATGCTCTCTTTAAACCACGCCCAAAATTTAATATGATTATGCAAGCAGATGGACGTGACTCCCGAAGAAGGAAGAGTGGGACTCTTTTGCATTCCCTGTTTGATGTACTAGCCAATCCATCTAATCTGATCAGAAAGAACTCCTTGTTGCACCGTACAAGTCGAAAGATGGTTACGTTTCGCGGTAGCAGCGTGTAGCTATATTGAGCAATTAAGGAGAAAAGCATGTCAAGATTGTCATAACCAAACAAAATATTTCGATAAATCCCGAGTCACCAGAATCACTATCCAAACGACGTTCTCATCCACTTGCGATATTGACCCCTCATTTCATTACCATGCTATGGTCGGAAGTAGAAACATCTTGAGCATAACGACAAGACAGTTCGAGGTCCAGACAACCGAACAACCGCAACAAATGATTGCAACTATTGAAAGTAATGTAAAAGTTTCTATCTCTTGAGAAATGTTATACCACCAAAACAATGCATGGTTCTTATATGTCGTATCGACTACTGTATTTGGTTTTTTTTGTCAGACTGCACGGGATTGAGAAATGACCCACTCTCGCTGGTAAAGAAATTTGCATAAGAGTGTCAATGAATATTCGAAAGCACAAATCTCTCGCTACTGCGCTACGCGGTCGTTTTTGAGAAGACTCTATTTTGAATCTGTAACTTCCAAGATAAAAATGAAAATTACAGCGGCCGTGCAATTTATTATTACTTCGCTTGAAGCATGAAAATCATATGAACGTGTAAAAAGTCTTGCAGTATCAGAATCACACGTTTCCTCTTGGGTATCTTCCAGAACGGATAAAAAACCCCAAATTGAGTGAGAAGAAGTGCATTCCACATGTAAACGCACCAAGGCGATTGATCGATCGATGCGGGACATCGTGTCAAATGCACAGCAAGCGGAATCCATCCCACACACTGGTCAGTAAACTAGTGAGCCACCTATGTGGAACTCGGTTTGATTTCCCCTGCTGTGCTGCAGTGAAACGGTCTTGTTACAAAATAAGCACATTGTTGGAATCCTTGAAACTTACGCCATCGAGTGGTTGTTGATAGTCTAAAGGAAGAGCTCTGTTGTGCGAGAAATACGCATGTGTGAGACACAAATGTTTCCTTGCTGCTACAACGTTATAAGAAGGTTTGTTGGAAGCATCCCATGCAACGCAGTAGCAACAGATTCAAGTCTTAAAGTGATTACCAAAAATGTAACGAAAAGCCTTTGTCCAGCAAAAGAGGATGATTCTTACATCCAGCGCTGTCTAACAGCAAAGAACCTTTCCTTCGCTTGACCGGCAACCTTTTCCCTTGTTAATTCCCAGGTTCGATGTTCTGAGCTTCTTCGTAGACTAGACCTTATCTCGCTTCATCGAAGTTCATTACTAAATCGTTTTTGTATTTTTCTCAAATAATAAATGACGAAAACGCTAGAACGAAACTATTTATTCTGCCTTCCAAGAATATACGATAGAATGGAAATTTACAACAAAGGATGTTGCAGGTGGGAAAGCCAAAGAAGCAAGGCGAGCTGGACACGAAACATCGATTTGTCTGCAATACAAAGTGTACTGTTCTTGTATAGATGGCGTAAAAATGTTGGATTTCGAAATAAAATCGTAAGAAATTTTAAAACTTCAGTAGCAAACCGAAGTGATAATTGAGTCGCCTAGATGACATATGGAATTATTCACAAAACTGAATTTGAATGCCCGCTCATAAGTGTTCACTTGTCTCTAAGACACCTTCTTACTCTTGCAGCCTTTTAGAAAAAAAATATGCAGAAATATCGAAATTAGTCTCTTCACTATATTGAGGTGATTGAAATTCTAATGTTACAAATGTAATCGATTACCCCGATTTGTTTAGTCCCATTGCACCCGTGTTCCATCGATGTGGCCGATTTTGGCTGTTCCACGCAGCGGAAGCTCAAAACTCCCTAACCTTCTTTCCTCGTTGACTTGAATTTTGAAACTTTTAGGCATGGATATGACAATTTCATAATGACAACTACCAGAACGAAATAGACTACAGCTCCATGAATTAAAGGCTCTACCTTTCCGATATTGCTGCAGTCCATAAACTTTACACGTGACCAGACCGCCGCCTCCACCGTGCAACTTTCCTTTTTGCGCGAAGAAAAAAAAACCCGCTAATGAAACAACGGAGCCTCAGAACTATTAGGACTGGGATGTATCCATATCTTTAGTCGGCTTTGGGCAGATATAATCGTTGAAAGCACTAGCGAAAAATGCTGACGGCTCTTCCAACATCCTCACGTTAACGCTATGAGAGGCGAGCTCTTCAACTAATCAGGATATTCTTGTCTCCACAGGCACTGGAGCTGATACACCAACGAGGAATAGCGTGAAAGTAGACACACGGACTCAGATTCGAGCTTAAAACGTTGCAAGGAAGCGATAAGCAGAAATTCTCGAAGAGGAAAGGACAGTAGTTTTATATGATGCTGCAGATGCTGGAAAAAGCATCTGCGAAACCCAGCAAAGCTCGCCATTCACAAGACCCATGTGCTTCTGTAATTGTACAGAATATGACATTCCTAAGTGCTGACTAGCATTCCTGAGTTTTGACTAATCATAGCATAGGAGTTATCACATCCATTGATCTTATGAGACTGAATAGACTGAATAGAAACAATAGAAACAATAGAAATAGAAACAGACTGAATATAACAAACAGTGTTCTAGTAGAGAATATGCTTAAGCTTTATTTTCACGGCAACACTTATGTGTACAGTTTCATGGCTTAGGAATCCGAATATTATAGAGATATGGCCTTCTACCAGACAAAATTCCAAGCATTCATCGCCGTATATAAGCTCTGTCAGAAACCCCTTAGTCAGAGTCTTTTCATCGTTCCTACCACGCTATCTTACGTCCATAATCCTCTGCCTCGTTGTCATTACCTCTCCTTTGAGTAAATCTATCTTCAAAGATTGAGTTCTACGTCCAGGCACAACACTTCAGAGTCAATCTCAGAGTAATTCAACATGATGCTGCTATTTTCGACCCTCTAGAGTTGACTTCTCTTGTATCCTCAAACCCTCACTCAAGAGTAAACTTTTTCTTCAATCTCTTTGGAAAGTCTAACTAACTTGGGAAAACGAAATACCAGCGAACAAGCTTCCTCACTGGCATCAGCTTCTCTCTTCCTGGCCTGGATCTGTGACACTTCCTCGACTGATACTTCCACTTCAAGACGACTTGCAGTTCCAGTATGAATTGCATGTATTCACGCTTCTGCATTAGCTTATTCTGCGGTGGTTTACATAGTTCAGCGTCAGCTTGCATTCTGGTCGCCGTCTGTGTGGGATTGACTCTGAACTGCTGTGCCTGGACGAAAACACAGTCTTTGAAGATAGCTTATTCAGGGAGAAGTTATGACAACGAGGCAGAGAAATGTGAACGTAGGATAGCGTGGTAGGAACGTTGTAAGGACTCTGACTACTTGGTTACTGACATCGCCTATATACGGCGATGATGGTTCGGAATTTTGTCTGGTAGAATGCTATATCTCTACAACATTGAGATTCCCGAGCCATGAGATGTTCACGTAAGTGTTGCCGTAAAATTAATGGTTGAGTATATTGTCTACTAGAACACTATTTTGTTATATTCAATTTATTTCCCATGAGATCCAATGGGAGTGATAACGCCTATACTAAGATTAGTCAAATCTTAGGAATGTTAGTCAACACTTAAAAGTGTCGTATTCCGCACAATTACAGAAAACTGATTGCACTTTGATGATGTAATGGTATAGTTACAACTTATCTAGCTCCATCTAAATTCATTCCAAAATCGGTTTTCGTGTTTTTCTCATATGATAAAAGACGTAAACATTAGACGAAACTATTTATTCTGCCTTTCAACAACATCCGACAGAATGCAGATTTATAGTAAAGGACGTTGGTGGTAGGAACGGCAGAGAAACAAGGCGAGCTGGACACCAAACTTCGAATGTTCTGCAATACAAAGTGAACTGTTCTTGTCCAGATGGCGTGAGAAATTTGGATTTTGAAGAAAATCGTAAGGAATTTCAAGGCCTCAGATCAAATCGAAGTTATATTTGGGCCGCTTAGATGACGCATGAAAATGTTTTCACAGAATTGAATTTGAATGCCCGCTCATAAGTGCTCACTTGTCTCTAAGATACCTCCTTACTGTTACAGCCTTTCAGAAAAAAATTAGCGATAAATATCGAAATTGGTCTCCTCACTATATTCAAGTGATCGAAATTTCAATGTCACAAGTGTTTATCGATACCCCTGATTTCTTGAGTCCCACTGCACCCGTGTTCCATAGATGTGGCCCATTTTGGCTGTTCATGCAGCAGAAGCAGAAGCTCAAAGCTCCATAATCTACCTTTATTTCGGGTGCTTTATTAAGACCACGCTCAAAATTCAGTAGATACTTTCATTATTATTTGAGCCAACTTGTCATGTGGTCTGTCAAGGGCTCTTGTACAGCCCAATACACGTGTTTCCTCCCCACATACTCGTCAGTCGGGCAGAACCCGTCGTCCTTCGACAATTTTATACTAGGTTCTCTCGGGAGCTCTGCTCCCTTGCAGAGAGTAATCGAAGACGAACGTTTTACACTCTATGTCAAGTGAAATTTTTTTCACCTAACATAGAGTGTTTACCAGACCACATAACAAGTTGGCTCAAATAATAATGAAAGGATCTATTGAAATTTGAGCGTGGTCTAAACAAAGCACTCGAGGTAAAGGTATAATTATGATAAAAGTACCAGCCAACGAGCAATCGAGTGCGCAAACACTCTGTGCTAGGTGAAAAAATTTCACTTGACATATAGTGTGAAACGTTCCTCTTCAATGACTCTCTGTAAGGGAGTAGAGCTCCCGAGAGAACTGACTATAAAATTGTCGAAGGACGACGGGTTCTGCCCGACTGACGAGTCTGTGGGGACGAAACACGTGTATCGGGCTGTACAAGAGCCCTTACCAGACCACATGGCAAGTTGGCTCAAATAATAATGAAAGAGCTCCATAATCTTCTTTTCTCGTTGACGTGCTGAGTTTTCCAGCCTGATTTATTTCAAAATCTCAGCGTGGCCTTGCTTGACGCAAATTGCTCGTAGAACTCAAATATGTGCCGATTTCGCTTGTGTTTCTCAAGTGAGGAGATCACATTCTCCAATACAACCGCTAAGTTGCCAGGGATGTGAACGAAGTTACACTGTCAGACCGTTGTATTAGTGCCTGTTAACAAACAATTAGTTACAGATTTCAGTCGCAGATGAAGTTCATAGGATAATAAACACTAAGACAGGTGGTAAATGGTGATACAAGTAATACAATGAAACTAGTCCTCAGAGGTGTCGTCAGAATATGTGCGACTACGATTTGTAGGAAAAAACTGAAAATAAAAACCTATTCGAACATTTTTCATTTTCTGATAAACAACAACATCATGAGGTATAACTGAAAGTAGGTAAATAAGCATGTCATAGAAAAAAATATGCTGATTTAGTCATGTTTTGTATCAATAGAAAGAGGAGTTGGCAATTCTCCAGAACCCGACTGAACATTAAAAACTTCACCTGCATCTGCGCATTGAGGCTCCAAAAAATGTGAAAGTAAAAGAGTCGAGAAAATGGATGGTCTGCATGTAAATTTCGATATTGATAGGGATTCTTTTGTGCAAGTATTACCTGTCAAGGGAATATAGCGGGGCTACATAAATGTAAGATACCAGTAAAATCTCTAGTCTCGAAAATGTAAGCATAACATGATATCAAATTTTGTTGTTTAATCAAGCAATCACCTGAGCATCTTACTTCTTTCCAGAAGAGATGCGAGGCCTATGTCTATCCCAGTACCTAAAATAGCCGTTTTTAAATAGCAATCGTGTCATTATTAAATACAGACGGACATTTTTTGTTCATGCAATTCAATTAGTGGAAATAATAACTGTAGAACGAGACTGATGATAGCAATGCTAAACTGAAAAGTTTTTAGGATACTTTTCTTCGAAGATGAGTAGTATTGGTCGCTGTCTATTCGACAAACGTCGTCGCTCGCCCACACGTCGATCCCAAGTCATGACTATGAAAGTACCGAAACATTTCATCTAACCGCAGATAAAGGTTGATAATGTTCACAGAAATATTGTGCTTACAGTAGCTTCTATATTTGATTTTACCATAACATTAAGGATCTACGTAATTTTCTAAGAACCTCCTGCATTTCTCGTAAATTGTACGACGTTCGAATGTTCTCTATACGAAAATCGGTCAAAAGACCGCTCTGTCCCACTTCTGAACGAAAGAACAAAAGATCGCTTTGTCTCACTTTCATAGAATTAAAGAAAGTCCTTAATTTAGTAAAACAGGAGCGGTCATGGAGGCTTTGAACACCCAAGGTGTTCCTACTCAGTACATAACGATCCTTCCTGAGTTACACTAAGATTTTACAGTCAAAATTTAGCCATTCTATCACAATAATAATGTCGATGCAAGAAGAGGGGTTTGACAAGGCGATACAATTTCGTCAAAATTATTCGCTGCCACGCTCTAAAACGTCATGCGAACATTAGAATGGAATGATATGGGAGTGGAAAAAGCCGGTCGACAATAAAACCATCTTGGCATCGCTGGTGATATCGTCCCCAAAACACCATACATCATCCAGGAGGAGCTTTTGTTGATCGGTTTCGACAACGCTCGTGGAAAGATTGGTCCTCAATTGAACCTAGCGATAACGATGCTTATGAGGAACGGATGGGTTTTGAATGCAGCATTCACGCTCAACGAAACGAACATCTGCGAATACTCCAGTTATGTCTGTCTAGGTCGCGAAATGAGCATGATGAACGACCTAGCTTCAGAGTTGATCAGAAGGAAACGAGCCGTTTGGGGAACATTTGAGAGCATCGAGAACATAGTGAGGAAAACGAAGAACATCCGACTCCGTGCCCGCCTTTTCGACTCAACGATTATCCCTCCCCTAACGTATGCAGCAGAAACCTGGTTGATACGTAAGCAGGATGAAAAATCACTTGGCGTATTGAACGCGCAGTCGAAAGGTCGATGCTATGACTATTCCGTATCTCGCAAATGAAAGAAAAGATCCAAAGTAGCGACCCACACCAGAGATGAGAGATCAGATACGCCGTTCTACACACCAGGATAGCTAAAATTAGGTGGACAGGACTCGTGAGGCACTTCAACGAAAACCGATGGACGAGGGCTGTTGCCGACTGGACTCCTCGGGATACCAAGCGCTCTACAGGAAGACCACCGTCTCGTTTGTAGGATTTATTCACAAAAGATAGAAGAAAGATATGATGCTCAGTGAATTCATAGAGCGAGGACGACCCACTGAGCTGTTCTTGCACGCGATAGGACAGAATGGAAATGTTGCTGGTGCCCGCTCGAGTAACTCGACGATCGACGAGGCAACATCTTACAAGGACGGGTACGCCAGTTTTGAAGTTATGCGCATTCATGATCACTGAGCATTAGCCTTGACAGATAGTACGACGTTGTGATTTTCCGCACACAATACAACCATAAATAGAGTAATTCACTCAGAATTTTGTCCCGATATCCACATTTTTTCTATATTTCTTCCAGTTAACCTTTTTTACTAATTATATGGCGCATCCTTCACTCGGAAGGTCTCGCCGACTACACATTACTTGGCAACTCTGTAGGTGCCGATACTAAAACCTCATTAGGTAATTTTTGTGTAATATTTCGTGTAAAAAATTTAGTCTTAGGAATAGAAACCTAAAATCTGGTGTTACGAGTACGACGGGTAGAGCTGTGTGGCAGGAAAGGCACCAATACATCATTAGTGATGAGAACAACGTCATTTTGAGGTTGAAGTAAACTTCCGCCGAGTTTATGTCGTAGCAATAACATAGTTATCACACAGTAGTAGAGCTATCAAATCTGAGTTTTTTATGGCAATCAGAAAAATTCATAGTGACAAACAATTGTAGAAGTCTCCATCTGAGAGTTGTAGTAGGATATTACATTCAAGAGTGGCGTATTTAATGAGGAACATAATGGTAATTTAAAGACTTTGTCTACATTTTTGTTATGGCACACTCACTGAGTAAAATGTTGCTATCGCATCTTTTTATAGCTTTACTTTCATCAGCAGAAAATGTGAAACTCGCAGAGCTTAAAAGAGTGTGCTTTGAAATAGTCCTATGGAACTCTTTTGTCTTTTATGGTTCCTGCCGAATGTGGTGTGTTCATTGAACTCGTCAAAGCACTAAAGAACTGGAGGTATTGAAAGTTATCAGGCACTAATGCTTGCAAAGAGAGGTTTACTCGCATGAAATCATACAAAGTGGAGCTGGCTTTCAATTTTACAAAAGGGCATTTACACTTAAACCGCATTCTATGCTTAGAAAGAGCATATGTAAAATTATTAACAAGAACTTTCTTTGACCGATTTATGGCAGTGATGAGATGGTGTAACTAATATCGAAAGATGATGGGTGATCTGCTGAAGTGTGAACCTCAAGCAGGAGGTGAACTAGAGTATCCATTAGGCGGGCGCGAAATCCTCGCCACTTGTTTGGGGGGAACGAGCGTTCAGTCCCTCCCAAAGCTTAGAATTTGGACCTCACAGCATCGTTGGATATATAGCATGTGCAAAGCCCCGCAGTTACGAAACTGTAACATGGTCGTTCTAGACAGCATAATTACAGCGTCCAAAAAAGTTGTACAAACATCAACCCATGAACACTCTTCTGAACGATTGAACTTTACTCAAATTCTAGGGTTCCTGGAGGAACAGTGTCCAAGTGACCATACGTTTCTAAACTCGAACTGATAGAATTTTTGCCAGAATCTGTAAAGCGACCATCTTTTGCTGGGATTTTTTCCTGTTGACTGGTCCGGTTATTGTTTCCTGGGGCCCCGCGGTCAGCATAGGCTAGGACCTCCCACAGGTCACCCACCTCAGCAAGTAGTCGCCGGCCGCTGTGAATCAGAGGGAGATTACCACCTTCCGACTAGTAGTTAACAAGACGGCGGTCATTCCGGGCGGGTTAAATGTCGATGGCTGAGAAATTACCACAGTTTCTCATCATTACGTTGATCGGAGCTTTTTCTACGCATCGCCTCATTGCATGGGCGCTGCTATCTCTGTGGTCGGCTCATTTCTAACAGGATTGGCAAAGGAGGATAAGTCATCGTTCTCAGCTGTACAACTTTACCAAACGAGATAAACAAGTTTGTGCTAGTAGTAGATGACGTTAGCGAGTGATAAAAAGAAGACGAGGAGTTTGAACATTTTCAACATAATTAGTCAAAATGATGTGCAGTTTGAAAAAATGTGCTGAAAGTTTCAAAAAAAAAACATTGTCTTAACCGTACTTCCTTAGTGTCTTGAGCCATTGCTTGGGAAGAGGGCGTCGTGTGTAAGACGGTTCAATCAACATTTCTAATACTGCAATGAGACGTCAAAATTAGTCGAATGAAAGGCAATGTTCATGTATGACAACAACCCTAAAACATTGACTGGAGAAAAAGACAGTGCAACAGGACAGCGTATTTCGCTTCACGTGCTTTGCGGCATACCACCCCTTTGCTATTACCACTAGGGGCGTGTACTTCAGATGAGACGGGAGAAACTGTCGAAATCTACGTATATCACTATCATGCAATACCAACTCTCGAAAAATTCTTGTCATGCAATCTTTAAAACATGTGGTCGTGTTCTGAAGAAAATAAGTCGTTTAATTTCAGAATTACATTAACATTAAACAATTTTCCTAAAAAAGGGTCAGAAGATTGGTATCGCTGAGGAAGCGTCACCAACTCCAATAAGCGCTACGGATTATTTGTGACGAGCGAGCACCGTGGGTCTGTCGTATTCAAGATGTTAATTTACGGATACTGATGTTAATTTTCGGAGAAGTCCTACTAGTACAAATATTCTCTAAGCCATTGTTATTTTCGCGGAACAAGTTTTCATGAGAAATGGTATGTGGGTAGAGCACAATAGCGTCACTTCACCCTCCCATTGCAAGTTTCTCTTTCATCGGCTTCCACTATGGAGAACATTGCTGGTCATTATGCTTGATAATCATTTTTTGTCCACACATGTGGTCTATTGTAGGGCAACTTATAAAGCCTGATACACGTGTTTCGACCTTGACAGTCTCATCAGTCTGGCGGTGCTCTTCGTTTTCTTTGTCAATCCTCTCGCGGGAACCCAATCCCATACTAAGAGTAGGCGACGACGAACATTTCACGCGCTCCATTAAGTGAAAATATCACTGAATGGGGAGTGTTGTACACTCAGTACTTTTGTGTGTCGGGCTCTATAAGTTACCCTATAACAGGCCACATGCGTGGCTCAAAAATAATTATCAGGCGTGTTGGAATTTGCGCGTGGTCTCAAGAAAACACTCGAAACGAACGGTATGATACTTCATAAATACCAGTCAAGAGCAGTCGAGTGTATAATACTGCCCATTTGGTGATTTCCTTCACTTGATGGCATGTGTAGATAGCACGTCTACATTTCCTCTTTGCAAAGAGGTTAGATTCCCACCAAGAACGACTGGCTCAAAGGAAAGGCACTGTGCAACTAACGAAGCTGCAGGGTTGAAACACGTTTTTGCACTGTAGAAGTGCCCTAAGAGACCACATGCACGGCTCAAAAATAATTCGAGCGTTGTTATAAGAAAACACTCGGAGGAAACGGTAAGACATTATCATACAAAACTTCTCGGCACTCATGAATCACTTTACTCAGGTTTTAGCCTCGTCACTCGAGAAGACAGCGTGCTCTCAAATCACGTAATTGTCATTTTCAAACTGATTACATAGGGCCTACCCCTTTTTACTTAACTAGCTTTTGTTTATTTTCCCTTCCACTTTCCGTCACTCTACTGTCATATCGCATCACGACGTTTCCTGTAATGTAGTCTTCACATAACATCATGTTATATTTGTATATATGTTGTCCTAATATTAATATTGCGATGTTAATTTTTGTAGGTTCTTTGTTATAAGGTATTATTTACTGCTCGTGGTGAAACTGTCAAATAAATCCACGTGGCAGAAACGGATCAATTGTCACAATTTAATCTGCGTGCAATAATCAGTACAAGAAACTGACTGACAGACTAGATGTCGGCTGACACATTCTTTGCACAAATCGTTACACTGATGCGCTTACGGCACCGATTAGCAACTGAAGCGCCTATGACTTTGACGCATTGACGAGCTAGCCACAAAACGACTACAAATTTGGTGCATTGGCCGTTCAGATTGGGCCTACCACTAGCACTGGAATCTCTGCCACCCCTAAACGCCACTAGAACTTACGAAACTGCCAGAAACATTTCGCATCGAGTAGATACCTTATATCCGAAGCCACTAGTACAGGAAAAATATGTTTTAAAAGGCGAACATTTTGAGTGCTCACTGTAAACTCTCAATGATCTAGCTCCCACTGAGCTATCTCTACCCGGTTAATTGAGCGAGCACGAAGCTCGTATCGAGGTGGAGGATGAGGAATTAATACGAACCAAAACTAATAATATGTGGAACCCAGAGATGCAGGCGGATTCAAGGGACGAAATTCCTGCTTTTACAGCATCAGCTTGACATAGCTTTTATGATACGAGAGAAATGGCCAAAAGTCGTCGATCAAGTGGCTGCTAAGTACATGGGAGGCGGTTAAGTCGCCTCCATTATATTAGCAACTCATATTCATTCTATGGTGCACATGTCACCATGGGCTGAGATGACGTCTTCTACTCACAACTCATGTACACAAGCGAACGAATTCTCTGCAATGCAAGCACGGTTGATAAAGTACAATATAATCAGACTGGGTGGGAAGAGTAAACGACACCTAGTGTACACTGTCTATGACACTGGAGAAAAAGCTGGTTCTTAGAACATGTGATCACAGAGCTGTCGACGGCGTTGGCTTTCTCGTCAAACGAACCTGTCCATAAACATAAGATTGGATGCCTACGGCTGAAACGATGTGGATCAATGTTTTCAATGACCATCCTTGTTGTTTACACAGCAACATAGAGCTAAGGCAAAGAGAAGTTGAAGCGCTTTACCTGAGGTTAGAGAAGATCTTCAAAAAAGACCATGTACTCAATCTTATCATTAATGGCCTTTACTCAAAATCTGTGCTTAGAGGTACATGTTAAGATCGTCACTTTGGGCCATACGGGCTAGAATGGATCAAACAGGGTGGGAGGTGGTGTGAGTCTAGTGTGAAGACCGTCACCTTCCGTGATGATTTGGCAATTCCAAAACTCCACTCTTTGCTATGGATTTGAAAGTCTATCAATGACGATTACCAGAACGAAACAGACTACAGTTCAGTGAATGAAAAGCTCTGACTATCCGATTTTGCTGCAGACTCTAAACTTTACACGTGACCAGACCGCCGCCTCCACCGCGCAACGTTTCCTTTTTGTGGGAAGAAAAATAAACCGCTAAATTGAAACAGCGGAGTTTCAGAACTATCTGGACTGGAATTTATCCAATCCTTAGTCGGCTTTGGGAAGATACCATCGTTGAAAACATTGACGACGAATGCGGCCGGTTCTTTCAGCATCTTCACGTTAGCAGCTGTGAGAGGCGAGCTCTTCAACTAACTAGGAGATTCTTGTCTCCACAGGCATTGGAGCTGATACACCAACCTGGAATTACGTGAAAGTAGGCACACGGATTCATATCCGCGCTTAAAACGTTGAAGGAAGCAATAAGCAAAAATTCTGGAAGAAGAAAGGGCAACAGTTTTATTTGAAGCTGCAAAAGATGGAAAAAGCATTTGGGGTACCCGCCAACTGTTCACAAGACCCATGCGTTTGTGTAATTGTACAGAATACGACATTCCTAGGTGTTGACTGACATTCCCAACTTTTGACTAATCTTAGCATAGGCGTTATCACTTTCATTGGATCTCATGGGAGACAGATTGAATATAACAAAATAGTGTTTTAGTAGACAATATGCTTAACCATTATTTTCACGGCAACACTTATGTGTACATCTCATGGCTTGAGAATCTGTATGTTGTTGAAATATAGCATTCTACCAGATAAAATTTCAAGCCTTCATCGCCATATATAAGCGCTGTCAGAAACCTCGTAGTCAGAGTTTTTTTAACGTTCCTACCACGCTATCTTACGTCCACATTTCTCTGCCTCGTTGTCATAACCTCTCCTTTGAACAAATATCTTCAAAGACTGTGTTCTCCGTCCATTCACAACAGTTCAGAGTCAATCCCACACAGCTGGCGACCAGAGTGCAAGCTGACGCTGAACTATGTGAGCCACTGCACAATAACCTAATGCAGAAGCATCCGTGAACACTTGCAATTCATATTGGAATTGCGACGCGCCGTGAAGTAGAAATTTCAGTCGAGGAAGTGTCACAGATCTAGACCGGGAAGAGAGGAACCGATGCCAGTGAGGAAGCTTGTACTCTGGTATTTTATCGTCTCAAGTTAGTTAGACTTTCCGAAGAGATTAAAGAGAAAGTTTACTCTTGAGGGTTTAAGGGTACAAGAGAAGTCAACTCTAGAGGGTCGAAAATAGCAGCATCGTGTTGAAGTACTCTAAAATTGACTCTGGAATGTTGTGCCTGAGCGTAGAACACTGTTTTTGAAGCAAGGACCCTGACTACGGGGTTTCTGACAAGGCCTTTATACGGCGATGAATGTTTGGAATTTTGTTTGGTAGAATGCTATATCTTTATAATATTCAGAGTCCCAAGCCATGAAATGTACACATAAGTGTTGCCGTGAAAATAATGGTTGACCGTATTGTCTACTAGAACACTATTTTGTGATATTCATTCTGTTTCCCATGAGATCCAGTGGATGTGATAACGCTTATGCTGAGTTTAGTCAAAACTTAGGAATGCCAATCAACACCTAGGGAATGTCACATTCTGTACAACTGCAGCAAATGTGGTTACATTTTGGTCTTCTAAGGGTACAGCTGCAGCATTAGCTAGACAGTGGAATTCACTCTCAGTTACTTTTCAATTTTCTTAATTAACCACGTCCTCTAAGCGTTATATTCAAAAAAAGGTGAATTCGTGGTTTCACCGTTTCTCCCTTTGGAGATGCGACAAGTTGTTTCGTTTGTGAAGAATCAAGGAACATCTGGTCCAAGCAGTATAAGGCGCCTACTTCCGCCAATTTTCAACAGTGGCTTGGTTATCCATTCTTTTTGTGATGGACTGCAAGCCAGACAATAGGAAAACAGCAAGACAGTGTTATTGGTAAAAAGGTAGTTCTTTGCGACATTGGCAACTATCACCCAATCTCTTTGCTGCCCATCGTTTACAAACTTTACTGGGGTCATTGCAAAATGGATTGACAGAAAACTGAACGAAGAACAGTTATGAGAACAATCAGTCTTGGAAGAACTGAGTACAATAGACCACCACACGTTAACAAGAGTTATCCAAGTCTTACGAAATTGCAAAGACCGTTCTAATTAAAGTTCATCGATTTGGAGAAGGCCTCATTAACGTTGAGACGATAGCCGTCATAGAAGCTCTGGTATCTACTCGGGAAATATGGATACTTTGTGAATTATTCAAAAATTTTACAGCAGAAACCTTCCAGGACTGACTATCTATTAACCTCGGCATAGTTCAAATAAATGGGTATTTTGTTCTGTTTAGCCTTTCCGAGGTTTGAGGACAGTAACACCTCGAAAAGGCTAAACAGAAGAAAACAGAAACATCACCAATCTATTACAATTTCAACATCTACCTAAGAAAAGGAGCTTGACTATGCAGCCACCACATCGCGAAAATTATTCACTGCCATCCTCCATAACGTCATGCAAATTTTAGAAAGAGACACCTCACATACTGATCCAACATCGAAAATCACATCATCCTCGCTTAGGTTATGACATAATTGTTGTAATACCAAGCATTAGTCAATAAAAACGAATGTTGATGATTTCGATAAGTCTAGATAAATCATTGACCTACGACTAAACTGAATGAAAACGATGTTTATGGGAAAGGAAATGTTCCTGTATTCCTCATTTATGTCCCGAAAAATCAGATTTCCGAATGCTTTATTTGCACATATAAAGGAATGCGCCATGCAGTCGTCTTCAATTTTTAACTTTGCTTGAGGTGATTGAGGCATTCTTGGCTTTCACAATGATTCGCGATTGCCTCTCGCTGTACCGAGTCAGTGCCGCTTATCTTCCCAGACAAGTCTGTGATCTGCCTGGTACCATTCACCGACCCCGGAGGAATAAATGGCTTGGTGAGCCATGAACGCGAGATCGAACCATCGATTGTGAGCGACGCAGAGTGCTTTAGCCACTGCGCTATGTGCGCTCCTATTGACCAGATAAAGCTTAATATTTAGGTTGGTCCTAAAACTATTTATAATAGAAGTGCCTTTGTTGTACGGTAACTTTGTTGTCTTGCATAGGCATTGACCCAATTTTTCATTTAATTTGGATATTTTATAAACTCCCAGTTTCACAAGAATCGAACTTTATCACTCAGTCATTTTCCACCTGATTCATTGCCATTTATATCAAGGTAACTTTAGTTAGTATTGAGATATCCTATAAGTTCTTTCGCATGCCGACAATTTGTTGATTCAGTTTTAATTCATCAAAAGAAGTCAATCAATCAACACTTCAATCGTCGTCATGATCAGTGATATCCAAGCATTTACTGGGCAAAGACTGGATGTTTTGCTCTAACACAGAATTGGTCGCGCGATCAAAGAAGGTGATGAAGTCACTTTTTATTTAGTTGTAGTCACTGGGAATTTTTTTCCGCCTAGTTGCACCAGAGAGTAGATGCGATGATAATCAGATAGAGAAGTATTAGGCCCAAACGGTGGATGTGGTATTATAGTTCAGCGTTGTTTTTTTACAAAAAAGCAATATTAAGTCGAGGGTTCTCCTGAGAAAATGAACAACACTGAGTGCTTTGAACGCTTGCCTTCTTACTACTGCTATCAACTTCCACAGTTGTTCCGCGGTATTACGATTACTTCTTAATGAGCAGTTAACAAATCGACTATCCTGTCAGTGCCAGAGAATTAAGAGACAATGAGAGTGGAAGAAATCATGAGACTATCCGTTATACTGAAGTGAGGAAAAAATTCGAAGTGTCTTTTCAAAATTCGTTGATATAAAACACTGGATATACTTTACAATTTCGTTGTAAATATAAATAGTTTCTCAAATATTCAAATATTTCTATTCAAACTTCCGAGTTTGATGGTACAATGATCACGCGATTACCTATAGCGTCCACAACTGGTGGTTCTATTCTTACCATGATTAAAAAGGAAGACATTCCTTAGAAAACGCGATTGTTGTAAACATCTTACTTTGGAGATAAATATCTCGACCCCAAGGCCAAGAACGACGTAAACGACGAGGCGTCTCGACGAGGGAGTGCTTCTCGGCAACCTCTGAAACGAATGTATAAACTCAGTTGTTTTGAATCTGATGATATTCTGACTCAAGCAATAGGGGACCCTTTTTGTTTCAATTGACACATTTGCAGTGTGCTGTTTGATCATTCGGTTTGAGACTTTCGGTTGAATTATTTTGCGGGAAATAAGCAGATTGCGTGCTTGTACGATCTTTTCATCAAAGTGGTTTTATGTACGAGGAGGTCTTAGCAAAGACATGAGCCTATGTTGGTTTAGGTCTATGTACACTGTGAGTTATGGTCGGTGTTCATCTTCTCATCCTTACCTCGGCAGATCATTCAGTTTCCCTCCCACAGATATGATCAAATTTTCACATCACAAGGATACGTCAAGGAAGAATCAAGTTGTGCTGCTTTGTTGTGTATGTTGAGTGAGCGAGTTGAAGTATAAACAGCGATTGTCAGAATAAACTCAAATCGACTATAGATGATAAGGGCTCCAGGTAACTCAAAGCTATTTCAATATCAAACTTTGTGAGCTTAATTGTCCTAATTATAGCTGTTAAAAGTAGATCCACGGATTTTCTTAGTACACTAATTTACGGCCATTTTGTCGTAAAATAGGGAAGCTTGTCCTTAGTGGCGAATAGAAGCTTAAACGTTGTCCAAAAGCAACGCAACACTTTTCTTCCGTATTATAGGTATATTATAGGTATAGGTATATTGGAGCACGCGCGTCTATGTGTGCCATCGTTCATGCGTATTCTATTTCACAAGCCAGTTCGGCCCTAAGTGTGCCATTGATTCGCCGATAAAAAGAAGAGAGGTGGACCGGAAACGCCTTCAAGATTTAAGCAGATTGTCTAATGTGGAAGGGAGTTAGAGGTTACTTGAGAGTGTATTCCAGCCCATCCCTAGTTGAAGGCTGAGCTAGCTATAGGCTGATATCAAGAACTAAACACTGTGAAATAATTGATCCTCATTCTCTTGACCGTGATTGAGCCGCGATACAGCAGTGCTGTGCAGGACTTGTGAGGAAGTATTACGAAATTCTCAACGCCATTTTGGTTGACTAAATTTGAAAGTTCGAGAGATCGACTCTCTACTAAGCTCGGCATCAAACTCAATTATCAATTCAAATATGGATACTTTACTGCTAGATGGCACGAGTTGGTAGACGACACTGTTGTTGTCGTTGTTGATTGTTGTTAATAGATCGCTGTACGAATAGCTGGCTGAGATTCGGCGACACTGGCTTGTTTGGAGCCCGGACGTACACTGTTATCGATATTTGTATGAGTTTGGTATTTGGATCGGTGCGTCAGTACCGCCCCTTGGATCAAGTCAGAATATTAAGCGCATGTAAGGCGTCAGGCGTATCAAACGACTCGGCAATGCAGCCACAACACCAACGACGTCTACCAACCTCGTGCCATCCAAATACCTAAGTTTCCATACTTAAATCTGAAAGGACTATTATTGTGGCAAAATTCGGGTCGATTGACCTATGCACCGGAATGTTGCAGCCCGCTCCGTGGATCGTAGCTGGTGAGTAGATAGTTTGTCACGCGGGTTGAACCCTGTTTCAACCTTGGGCAATCAAACCGACACTAGTGACATTATTAAGACAACGAGAAATCGCAGCGGTGCCGAAATGGCAAGAACAAGTGAATACGGCAGCGAATATGTAAAGGCAATAATCGTATGATAAGACAGTGATCAGTAAAATTTGATAAAGAGTAATCACGATAGGGAGTAATTGTGCATAGGAGAAATTTATCATAGCAAGACGATTGTTGCCGGCTTGATGATTCCTTGAACGTTGCTTCGGGATAATTTGAGATGGCGCTTGTCATCTCTTTGCTGAGCCTGGACATGTGGGGTATACCCGACTAGCACACAGCAGACGTATGGTGTTGTGTGATGGGCGAGCAGCCCTGCTTGTGAAGGCGATTTCCTCCCAGATGAGTGCCGGAGTCAAAATGATTCGATAGAGACAATCGCTCACTATATGCCGTGAAGGTGAGGTCGCGCTGTCCGCAGTGAAAGAGGTCGTTGGGTATCCCTAAGACGTCGCCTTTCGTTCGCCACAAACAATGCCCCGGAGATAAGACGATTGTAGATTGATAAGACAACTTCAGGACGTCGCCTCAAATCCACTTCTGGCAATATCCTTGGGATAACTCGACATGTATAGTAGTTTAGAAAATTTTAAGAACACCGAATACTTTCAAAAAATATTATGAGATCTGTACTTATATGCACTCCACATTTATGTGAGAGATTTCCTTGGGAAAACTGGCGACTTTGAGGCGATAATCCTTGAGAACCTTTGGATACTTTTCAGAAATAAACAAAATGATAAAAGGGGAGAGTCTTAGAAATTCACTAGTCATGTAACATCCTATCACAAATCATGAATATGTCTAGACTGTACGGATGGCGAAGTTCGCTGAAACGTGATCCAACAATTTAGAAGAAGAAATACCAACCTCCTACAAGCATTAGATAGAGAATAGTCTAACATAATTCTCTTCTTTGCTATTCATCTAATCCTTGTAGCACACAATTTCAGAAGATTCACACTTAGCCTTATACGTAGGAGTCTAACAATGTAACGTGAAACGGAGGAACACACCACCTAACAATAAACCGCAGGCTTTGATTAGCTGTGCCAAATTCAATCAACAATCGTTTCACTGTTCAAAGTGTCACTCTTTCTGGGCAAAGAAGGAAAACGCTAGTTTCGAAAATGAATACAGAAAAAATCTTATACTAAATGTGCTGAAATCATTTGTTTGCGGTTCTTTCTGATTAGGAAGGGACATATGAAAAACCTATCTCATTCGGTGGAGAGGAACTTTTCATAGGAATGTTAGTAAGCATTCGAAAACTGAGACTTCAGGCTACAAATCCGCGCCGCCAGGTTTGCAGAATACCCCTTTACAACGTTGTAACATTGAAACATAAAACCATGTTTCTTGAAACCACGTGTTTTTTCTCTTGTCTCGCCTAAATTTCGCTGAACAAGACCGTTTTTTCAGAGTGCTCGCACTTTAACTACAGCACAAGCTTCAAAAAACTCAAAAATATGTTTGTCTTTCAGAGGCTTTTTGGTCTTTTGATCTCCTTCGCCCTTTTGATCCGTTCGTTGAACTTCGCTCAAAGAGCTCTTTCTTTAGACTACTAATAATCGTCTGATAGCGTGTTTTCTGATTCTAGCGATGCGCTTGTTTTCTGGCAACACGCTTAGCAGGGAAAATAAGACTGAGTTTTACTGTATTGCTATTTGATTGGGAATTTTCCTCCGATTTGAAAAAAAACTCCGGAGAAAGCGAATGACTAAAATATTATGGAAACTTCTCTACACATTGATATGCTTTTCGGCTAATAGCGAACTATACACGTGATAAAAATGAGGGCAAAAGCGAATATGAAACGTATTTTTGATGTGCATGCTACAGCGTTAAATAGGAATGTTTTGAAAAACCGGCGACGTGTGGCTGTGGCCTGCTTTCGAATGACTACTAACACTTATGAAAAAATTTCTCCATCGAATGTGATCGCTTTTTCATTTGTTCTCTTCCAGTCAGAAAGAATCTTGTCTGCCTTCAGAGATATGCCGTCACAGACAACATCGACGAGGATTACAGTCAACTTATTCAACAACTCTATGTTATCTCTATGATAGCTGGATTCATAGTCACCAAGCGGCGTTTATCCCCAGCAACACATAGACTGCCACCGCAACGTCGATTTGCACAGACACATGCAGCCAAAACCTCATGTCGAATTGCAAAACGCTGTGGTGAAGCCATAAAGGATCCTAAAGAAAAGAAGAGCACCTGCCATGACTGAAACTGCCGAAGTTGGAATGACCATTTCCAAATCTAACTGAAGCCTCGTCAATTACAAAATCAAGATTATTGTACTTCAACGCTCAGACGGAGCACTTACTGCTTTCAGAAAGTGAGTGGAGAAAATCATTTACGAGTTCAGTCAGATTTTTTTATGTCCACTTCTTCCTTTTGTCGAGAAAGAACTGAAACTAGATCTGCTGTTCCACCGGTGTCTTTTTATCAAAATACGCCATGCTTTTTTAGCGGTGGTATATTTAACAAAGTCTACTCCAGATTGGTATCAAGTTGGAATGACCGAAGAACGTTCGGCCAGTCCTCATCAACTCACCGGCTAGCTTCTTTACAAGTTGTCCACAAGAATGTAAAGCTTTTATCAGTTCTGCAAGACCATGTTATTGTCTTCTTAGAAAGATCACAACATCATCGTCAACCATCACCTGTCTCCTTGCTGCCCGCCGTGTTCATACATTTCAGTCTAGTCGTCGTGAACAGAATTGGTTAAAGACTGAAAGAAGGATAGCTATACAAATAACCGAGGTTTCGCAAAGGATTTGGTAAGATTGACCACAACCAAAAGTCCGAATCTTCTCCGAGAGAATAAGAGACCGTTCTATCGCATTTTTATCGAGTTGGAGAAAATCTGAACTCAGCTGAGGTTCAACCAATCATAGTAGCACCAAATAACAATGGTTTCAGCGCTAAGTGTTCAGAAGTCTCTAGAACTAAATGTAATCTTTGTGACAAAATATCACCATTATGCAGAGGTATTACCATTGACGTAAACAGACTATATAGGTTTGACGATATTTTATTATTTATCGCCATTCTTCAAGACGTTATGAGACCACTGGAATGCCAGAACATAAATCAATGTGGCCGGCTCGCATTTACTTACAGTGCCGTTTTGCTGACCAATCCCTCTTCTAAGCCCAAGCATAGTCTAGCGAACCCCAAGCCGACCGACCTTCGAAACTGACACAAATGTCTTTGCACATCACTCTTAATCACTGGATATATGATGGTTTAACTCTAGACTTGAGCACGATGAAGAGAACGACTGGAGCGGCTTATGAGTGCTTCAAGGATTCAATGGAAACAGATAAGGAACCGCGTGCCCACCTAATCGACTCCATGATTTTTCTTACTTTGAGTTATGCGTCGAAAACCTGGTTTCTCTGCTTGCAGAATGAAGGACTCCTCAGAGTTATCGTGCCCATAGTCGAAAGTCGATGGTAAGTGCAACACGTACTGCGAAAAAGAAGTCCGATTATAGCTTTGCATTAGTGATCAGAAACCATGCGCACCGCTCCATTCGCCATTTTATCGTAGATCATGTTTGGTGCCAGAACTATTGGCGACTATATTCATTGACGTGGTAGACATACAGTAGAACGACCATTCCAATTGACAGAGCTTTTTGCGAATGCACTAGAATGAGGACATGGTGCTCAGCGAGTCCTTAGAGCGGGCAGAACCGCTGCACTAATCTGCACAGGATAGACAGAGAGGAAGCGCCCACTGAAATTCGCTCAGTACACATGAAGGTAGGCGCGACATCTCATACGGATGAAGATGATTAAAGGGACGTTGTATAACATCTATTGAAGGCTTACCAGTGCCTTCGTACACCCTATATTGAATCGTCTCCTTTTTAAATATCTTTCATCTCAAAAATTTTTGGCAGGATTGGTACATCCGTTTGCGGACGATGAGGGTTAATGTGACCCTCAGCTGGGCGTGCCGTTCGGACGGTCCACAAAGAGTGGTGCGTGGTCCAGTACAAATTCGGGGTAATAAAGCTCTCAGAGGAACATTGTCATCAAAAAACGATGAAATATCACTGATAAGACTCCTACATGAATGATTCTGGTAAGGTTGACGCAAATGCTGCTTAAAATCTTTCCTTTTATGAGTGAGAAAAAAACCATATACTTGCGAAAGCGGCTATAGTCCCAGCTGTTGTTGGGCATTTTCTCATATCTTCGTGTTGTTTTTGTGGTCAAAAGATAGCTTGAGCAATTCTGACTCTAATGCTAAACCTGTATTCCGGAAATAGTCCCACAGTACTTTCTAATGAGCAAAATAAAAGATGACGTTTTGCGATCGCAATCCAATTTTACGATAGAAAGCGAAATTTTTTGAAATCATGTAGTCAGAGTTCGATTCTCATGAATTGTTATGCTGAAAATAACTCAAATTATCATTTAAAAAGCTCTTAATTTCTATAAAAGCGCGTTTATAGAAAGAATAACGCTCAACTGTCTTGAAAGACCCTAATTTTGGAGATAACTTGATGAAAAAAGTGCATATTTCATCAGAAAACTGCCACATTACTCTTGGAGAAAGGCCGATTGGCTCTCTTCGTAGCCGTCCGAGTCTCCCGCAAGCCGAAAGTGGTGCCTTCCGCAAAGAGATAACCATTCAACATTTATGTCAACAGTTTTTCTTAATGCGTCGTTATCCGTCGACTAGGAAGCGAAGTGGCGCAGTATTTACTGGTGCGGTGTCGCAGTAAAAAGGTATGCAAGGTTTTAAATCCATTTCAATCCCAAATATTTGTAGCGACTGATTAAGCGGAAGCTTAGAAATGTCTCAGCTTGACTATTTTTTAGACTTTCAAACAGGAACTCCTCAACCAGCATTTTACGATACCCATGAAGAAGATGAATTCTTTGAAAAGTAGTCAAAGCAGCAAGTGATATGCTCGGAGATCTTTGTCCAGGCCTATGCGAGCAAACAAACCTAATTCAAAGAGTTTTGAAATCCGTTGAGTAAGCTCTGATGACCGCTTGCATGAAACACGCAAACTATTCACCGATCCACTAAAGCAGCTTTATATAATAGAAATTATTATGTTAACAAATCATTTTGTTTAGGTATGCAAATAATGAACAATTTGACGTTCTTCACAATTTTGCCTTACTTCCCTAGATTTATACCAAAGAATTACATCCATATTTTTCGCTTTTAGTTTTCGGTTTCGTTTCACATCAATCAGATAACTCTCTGGTTAGAATTCCGTAATACCTGACTCAAATAAGCACATTCGCGTCTAAAATTCACACAAGAAAGAACAAAATGGGGAAGACAAGAGAATATTGGAGGGAAAGAAGAAACGTCGTGAATTCTTATAGCTATAACATTTCGTGCTTTGAGTTCTGCTCCACCTCAATGGATTTGGCTCAATCCGACTGCGAAGACTTACATCACAAGAATAGACTTTTGCGAACACCATTTTATAATCAGTAAGACTTCAAAAAAGATGAAAGTGGAATAACGTCGACCGATTGAGTTTTTTTATCAATTTTGTGTTTGTATATTTGTGAAGGTATTTGGTGATTACCGCATTACGCTATGGTGGATTAGTGTAAATTTGCAAAAGCACTAAAAGATCTTTGAAGCGGCAGTCCATCGAAATTTACTATACAGAGCGGTTTTGCATTAATAGCAGTGTTTTAATGCTTAACTGACCCAATGAGCGTCGCAATGGCACTTCGGATGCCTCAGCGCCGCGTGCGGCGAACAGTCCGCTATGGCGAGTAGTCAGCGAAGCAGGCCGTCGAAAAGAAGCCTATTGGTTCGATCTCCTTTCACGCCGCTTCACAGTGATTATTATGATGTTATTCCTATTCTATTTGTATTGGTTCTCGATTCAATATACACCAAATCACTATCACACCGCATAGTGAGTGGTTATTGGACTAAAAACCTTCTCCCAATGGCATGCGTCACTGACTGATCACCAAAACAGACTGCTCATCGCGCTCGACGTTGGGGCTGCCCCGCATCCCCAGCGGAACGTTAAATACTTTGCTCCTTGTTCTTTTCTGATTTGTTCAAATAACCTCGAATAATACTTCTTCACTTATGTTGGGTAAACCCACTTTCATTTTCAAGAGACCATGTCTCAGGACAGAGAGCCACTACAAGAGCCATGACGAGCAACATAATGCACGTCTGCCGAATCATTTTCAGAGTATTCTGTCTGAAAAGTGACAATTAGGTTATGAGAAATGTGAAATCGTTCAAATAAGAGTGTACAACCATCGAACAGATATCATATATTCAGTCCTACGGTGGATGTGAAACTCTGCCGGTCATATAATTGCGTGTGGTACTCCGACTAGTTCTGCATAGTCGTAAATTTCTATGCCTAAATTCAACTCGCATAGTGTATAATGGGAAACTGCTCACCTCTTTGACTGACCACAATAAATGAAATGAGACTACTCACTCATATTTGAAAGCATTGATAGATGATAAGATTAAGCCGGTCATTCTCTGTTATCTGACGACAAAATAGGAAATGATTCCCGCTCACGTGTCTAACGCGTCACAGCACTGACCGATCGTCCGTCACGTAGCCCCTAGAATATCCAGTAAAAAGCTTGCCGAATATGTGAAACTCAAGCTCATCTTCTCTGCTACACTGCAATGCAACGGCTTCTGTATAAAATAAGCACAGCGTTGGATTCATTGATAGTTACGCTATCGAATGACTGCAAATAGTCTAACGAAAGAGTTTTGTTCTGCAAGGGATAGAGCACAAGTGTTTTTTTTTTTTGCCCACAGCGCTATCAAAAGGGCTTTTTTAGAAAGTAAACAGATTTTTGAATGCTTGAGACTTGTGCTATCGAAAAGGTACTGGCAGTCTAAGGAAGGAGTTTTGTTCAACAGATTGTAAGCGAGACAAAAAGAAAAACATGTGATACATATAAAAAATGATTATATTCTGAATGCGACGGCACCATAAAAAGACTTTTTCAAGAATAGGTCACATAAAGCGCTAGCCAGACATTTGAGCTCTCGATTAATTACTAACACTCCTATGAAAACTTCTTGCTTGACTGAATAACCACGAAATTTGAAATTGATGACTCAGCACTGACGCTGGCGTCTCTCCGGTGTTCTGGTTGTAGCACTTCTGCTATCACATCTCACTTGTTTAGTAGACTGATCTATCAATCTGTTCATTGATAATTTATTATCACATAAAACTTCTCATCACTCTCAAATCACTTGACGAAAGTTATAGCCTTGTCAGGCGAAAAGACAGCGTACTACTCTCAAGCCGAGCAGTGGCCACACTTATACTGCTCACGTGGCGTGTACCTCTTATCACTCGACTAGCTCTCCTATATTTCCTCTATCACGTATATCCGTCACTTAAGCGTCATATCGTACCGTAGCGTTTGCTATTGCATATTGCTCATATAATTTCGCTTTATATTTGTACATATGTTTTTTCAATACTATGATTGCAATGTTTACTTTCATGGGTTCTTCTTTACGAAGTATTATTTACTGCTCGTGGGTGAAACTGTCAAATAAACTCACGTGGCAGATACGGATCAATCGTCACAATTTAATCTGCATGCAATATTCAGTACAGGCCAGTAACTGACAGACTAAACGTTGGCTGGCACATTCTTCGTACGAACGGGCACCCGATGAGCAACTGAAGTGCCTACAAGCGTATTGACGAGCTAGCCACAAAACCACTATAAATTTGGTGCAATGGTCATTCAGATTGGGCCTACCATTAGCAGTGAAACATCTGGCGTACCCCTTTGCAGCATCACAAATTATGAGGCTACCAGAAACATTCCATAACTAGCTTTGTGGTTAGATACATTTTATCCAGCTCAACCACACAATAAGAGCACACAATTGAAACTCCCATGGATCTGCCTAACTGCACGATCTAGCTAGTTAGTTGGGCGAAAGCGTGGCGTGTGTCCACGTGATGGACAAGGTTTCAATACGAATCGCTGACCAAAAGCTTGAGATCATGCTGCTGCGAAATAAACGGAAGGTGGTTAAGTCGCCTTCAATATTCTAGACTATTCTCACAACTATTCATTCTAGGGTACACATGTCGTTATGGGCTGAGCAGACCATCTGTACTCAAAACTCACTTCACATGCATGCGATTCCTCTGCAAGCAAGCAAGAAGGATAAAGTGCGACATGATCAGCCTAAGTGGAGCGAGAATATGTTATCAGAAGTACTGAGAATACTTTTCTGGGGACACTTATTTCTGAGCAATAGTTTGCATAATGCCGATGTTCTAAGTCCTAGTGGCTCTGTTGAAGGCGAAACCTCATAAATTTCGAATATAACTTTTATTTCATAACTTTTATTCTAGCGCGGTTGTCCTTTCCCGCTCAGAATTCCTCCACCATCCATATCAACCTTTTCTCACGTACTTAAATTCTGAGTATGAGGAATTAAACGAATAATCGATATAGATTTAGTTATAGCGAGAGTTTTCGATGCACAAGTATCGCACACAGCATGCATAACCATTTTTGATAAATCACTAGCAGTTGTCCAGTTTTTATTTACTATTGGTTCTTGTATAAAACTAGGAAAAGAAAAACTAAAGATTCTCCTTGTAATCGCCTTTATACAATGGAATGCAATTGATTGAATGCCAAATTCAGTACGATGGCGTAGTAAACCAGAGTTTTTCTTTACATAAGACATGTACAACTAAACCAAAAGTATATGAGCGAGTGGAGAAAATCTTGTTCTATTAAAGCAAAGCAAGAATTTTAAAATTTTTTGCGAAACGAAGAAGAAAACCTTTATCAAACGACGGAAACTGCGCAATGTGCCCTGCGCTCATCGATTTGTATACCCGTCCGTTAGGGGGTTAACGATATATTGGTGCAGTTCCTGCCACGCAGGTCTATCCGTTGTATTCTCAATATCAGCTCTCAGGCTTTTAATTCTGAGATCATATCTCAAATCCAAAAATACCACACAGAATTTACGTAAAAAGGTATTGCTATCGGCACCTACTAAATTGCCATGTGATGTGTGGTTGGCGAGACCTATTAAGTGAACCATGCGCCATATAAAGAAGAATGAAGGTTAGATGGAAGAAATATAGGAAAAAATGTGGACAGTGGGACAAAATCTCAGCGAATGTTCTGATCATGCTTGGATTGTGTTCGGAAAATTACGAGTTCGTATTTTTAGGCAAGGCTGATGCTCAGTGATCATGTTTCTAATGTAAGACAAGCGTACCGCTCCTTCTCAAGTACATTCGAACGTGTGACAATTTATGAGAAATATGAAAGGTTCTTGGTCAGTTACATAGATTCCATGAATGTCATAGTAGAAATGTTGAGACTAATATAAGCACAATATTTCTGTGTATATTATCGCCGTCTCCTGCGTTTATTGAAATATTTCGGTACTATCATTGCTTCGAGTCGACGTGTGTTGAAACGATGGCGTTTGTAGAGGTATACAGCGAACAATATCTTCTCAGCTTCGAAGTAGAGCTTCCTAAAACTATAAATTTCAGAACACCATCATCAGTCTCGTTCTACAGCTATTGTTTTCATTAATTAGATCTTTAAGCAAAATATTGTGTGTTCAAATTTAATATTGACACGAGTTAAATTTGGAAACGGTTATTTCAGAAACTACCCCGATATTATCCTCCGTTTCGGTAAGAAGTAAGGTTCTCAGGTGATTGTTCAATTAAAGTACTAGATTTGACCTTTTTGTTACCTCGGATCTTTCGACGATGACTAGTTACGCTGCTATTTTACATTCATGTAGCTTCACTAAATTCCCTTGGAAGGTAGTACTAACACAAAATATCTTTCAATATCAATATTTAGAAGCAGAGCATCCATTTCCTCGACTTTTCTGCTTTCGAATTTTTTCGAAGCTTCGTTGCATAGATATAGATAAAGCTTCCAATGCTCAGTCGAGTGTTGCAGATTTTCCAGCTTCATTTTTCAGGTATTACAAAATATATGACTGATGATAGCATATGACAGTATATATATATTGCAGCATGTTTTTCCGGGACGCTCATTTAGTTACATTTTCAAGTTATTCTTCGTCATATTGCCGTTTTTCAGAAAACTATAAATGTTTGAATAGATTTTTATCCCCCGAGTTTTTTTTTCGTAGAAATCCTGGTCGCGCAAATTTTGACAACATCTCTGATGACTTTTTTCTTGTTACATCTAACACCATCTCCTGTCTGTGTCAGTACAGATCATCCTGCGAAGTTTATCTGCGACTAAAGTCCATGACTATTTGTTTGTTGACAGACATTGTTATAACAGACTAATGGTGTAACTCCGTTCACTTCACTAGAAACTTCGTCGTAGCATTGGACGATGTGATCTTCTCTTTTGAGGAGCACAGGCAAAGTCGGCAGATATTTTGAGTTCTTTGATTAGCTGTTCGCATCCTTTTGGAGTGTACTCTATAAGTTGTTCACAACAACGATCTTTTCGCTCATATCAAAAAGTTTGGATGAAGTACAACTAGTTGAGCAAACAAAATTTGCGAGCGAATCTGCCGAATAGACTACATCCAGATCATGTCAAGGCGTATGAAAATCTGTGGCAGTATCACCTTGTTTTAAGCTTTATAGACTGCGAAAAAGCCTTTGTTGATGTCGAAATTTCTGTTAATGCATGTGAACCAAGGAACGGAACTGTCCTACATTAGATTTACAGCCGACTGCAAATAGTTGTGAACGAAGTTGAGTGATAAGGTAACAGGCTTTCTTCTTATCATCAAAAAGTCGAAGCTCGAAGACTAGTCAAGCAAGGCTAGGTTGTGATTTCAAAATAAATTAGACTGGAAAATTCAACACGAACGAGAAAAAAGGTCAAGGACTTTTGAGTTTTTACTGCATGAGCGGCCAAAATCGACCTCCTCCTATGAATTAGAGGTGATTTGAATTACTGAATTACACGTGAATTACACTTCATGTAAGCGTCCCAAATATTTCAAATTTCTTCTCAAGTTTCAAAACTTCTTGAAAATTTCTTTTCAAAATCCAAGTTTTCTCACGCCATCTGCACGAGAACATTTTACTTCATATTGCAGGTCGATCAATGTTTGGTGCCCAGCCCCTTGTATATCTGGCTTTATCACCAGCAACATCCATCGCTCTACATTTTTATTTCATCGGATATTGTCGAAAGGCAGAATAACAGTTCTGAACATTCTATCATGTATTATTTGAAAAAAAAACACGAAAACGATTTAATGATAAACTTCGATAGAGATAGATTAGAGTCTGAAGTTCAGAACATAGAACTTGAGAAATTAACAAGGAGAAGAGTTTCTGTGCAAATGAACAAATATGTTAGACAGCAGTGAATGGAACAACGGCCTCTTTTGCTTGACAAAGACTATCCGCTGTTTGCTTGGTATTATGCGAAAGCTCATATCTCTGGCTACTATGCTACTTGGCCGTTTTGAGAAGCTTTTTTATAACGGTATATTAGTAAGTAAACATTTGGGTGTCGCACACACGTATTTCTCGCACGACGGAGCTCTTTCTTCAGACTGTTAATAACCATTCGATAGCGTAAGTTTCAGCAATTCCAACTCTGACAAGACCGTCCCATTGCAGTGCACCAAGGAAAATAAGACTGAGTTTTACATACGAGGAGCACCATTCTGTTGACTAGTGTGTAGGGTGGGTGTCCGCTGCCAGTGGATCTGATACGACGTCTCGCAATCGATCGGACTCCTTGGTGCTTTCACAAGTGCACTGACTTTCATTCAATTTCGGATTCTTTCTCAATTCTGGGAGAAACTCTACGTAACATTCATATGCTTTTCGCGCTTTCAAGAGAGTAATGATAGAAGTGCGCGGTCAGTGTAATACTTAGATTCACCTTTAATGTTACACCATCGAAAAGGTGTATTCAGAAAACGACTATATCGCGAAGTAGTCAGAGATTTAAGCTAACGAGTGATCACTAACAGTCCTATAAAAAATTCTTGCCCCCGAGAGTGGCCGCTTCTCCGCCCCGTGCCATATAACAGAAAGGAACCAAACATATCAGTAGGTATGATTTATAACACCTATGCATTATGTTTCAATGAGATAACATTTTTCAAAAGTTGGAAATTTTTTGCGCCACTTCCAATAGTGATATTGATTCGCTGTAGCTGTTTGGATGTCTGGACCTCGAGCTGTCGCAACGTCATGCTCAAAATGTTTTTACTTTCGATTATAACATGATAAAGAAATAAAGAGTCAGCATCACAGGTGTATATCAACTCGATTGGATAATGGCCCTGCTAACTCGGAACTTATCGAAATATCTTGTCTGACTATGAGCATCTTTGAGATTGTTATACTCTATATTGGAAAATACATCTACTACGCTGCGACCCACTTTTGAATTTAAACAGCGAAAAGTTTTTCAAGTGAGTTGTGAACTACAGGAAAGTTTATTATTCGAAAAATTGAAGCGTCTTCAGAATGCTGAGGTGTGTCAACTCCGTTGAATGTCAAGTGGATGTCTGCGATATTAGACTACATAGAAAAGCTGAATTTGCGGCCGACGTGTCGTTTCTGTTATACTACAATAATTTAGTAGAGTTTTTCACTGTTTATTTGCCTTATACAGCACAGTAACGTTTTTCTTTTCCTTTCCTTTTTGCGATTTGGTGATCACCTAAAGGAGACGAAGTTCTTTGGTGTAAATGCGAATACTCAAGTGTATTCGTGTCTATCCAAAATGAAGTTGACTGACAACCGTTAGAGAAACCGTTTCATAGTAGAACTGATTCAGGTGTTAATCCATAACAATACATAGTATTTCTGAAACTAAACCAAAATGCAACTGCCTGAGCAATCAGGATCACAATAGGAAAACCGCCACATAGATTATATTCGAATCGTGCCAAAAACATAGAAGTTTATGGCGAGTACCATCTGCTCCTTGTTCTTCCAACCTTTGTCGACTAAAAAACTTCGAAAGCGTCGAAACAGCAACATTCCTGGTAGCTCTTGTAAACAAAGAATAAAACCTACTCGACAGCACTTTGGCAATAACTTTCATGGTATTATTGTACAGTTATATTAAATCGTTTGACTGGAATGAGCAAGGCTCACACATTGATGGAACTTGCTGGTAAATCCTCTCTTTGCTAGCGACACTGTCGTATTATCATAAAGCACCAAGGAAGCAAGACGATAGTCGATAAGCTCACGAAGCCTTAGATTGGAGCTCACAGGTGAAGAATTGCACTAGGCATAAGTTGGCGAAAGACTTAAGTAAGAAAACCTGTAGAAAGGACACAGGCTGTTTCAAATGCTTTGCTGGTTACAAAGTTCTACATATACGTGTACCTCATGCGCTAAGTGAATTGAAGAATGAGTACAGGAGAAATTATTGAGACGAAAGAGATTAGCATGGGTGCATTCGAGCTTCTTGAAGTAATTACCGGCAAAGACGTCAAACTATGTGCTTCTTTTCGACTCGACTAATCACATCTCTTACTGATTTTTCAAGCAGCAAAGACGTGAGCTGGAACTCCATGCACGTATAGAATGTGCATCGTCCACAAAGCACTTGACACCGTCTTCCAAGATTGTTCAGTACTCACAGTATCAAGTCGAAATGTTGCGCTCTAACCTACCTAATGCGTTTCTTTTTGAACAGAGTCCATTACATATCGATAGCGTTCCATGCGGCCCGTCATATGAAGAAGAAGGGACGGCAATGGGTCAATAAATTCTACGAGGATGCAGAGCAGAGTTCACTCTTGAAAAGCTCATACAAGTTCACTCCGTTTATAAGAGAGCAAATGAAAAACCGACATTATTCGCTGGACAGGAACTTTTCCTAAGAGTGGTAGCGACCATTTGAAAGCTACAAATTCTGGCTACAGCCCTACGTCGCCAGCTTTCCTAAACACGCCTCCATAACGTGCAAAATCCAAAATAAAATTAGCTTCAGAAGAGTATATCTCTCGCCCGACAGAGCTCTTCCTATTAGTGATCATTTGATAGCGCAATCGTTACTGAAATCAACGCTGCGCTTATCTTAAAAAACAATTTCTCTGCAGGCAGCAGGTAAAATAAGCTGAATTCACATGAGCGACCAAGAAGGTTTCTGTGCCGGCCCTAGCTCAATCGATCATCGCGTCAGCGCACACTACCGCCTTACACAGCGGAGGGTGAATTGACCAAAGATCCCCTCGGTCGCACATGCGACTTCAACTCATTTTACGTGCCGCGTTGCAGAGAAATGGCCTTTTCGGATATAAACACAGCGCCAGAATCAGCAACGATTAGGTTGTCGAATGCTTACCAATACCCCAAAGAAGAGCTCTGTCCGAAAAGAAATATGCGCGTCTGCAAAGCAAGGAACTTTCTTCTCTAACAACGTTAAAAAAAGGCTTTTTCGAAAACCGGCTAAGTGGGGGTGTAGCCATAATTCTTAGCTTTCGAATAACTACTAACAATCCTATTGAAATTCCTGTTTAGCCGATGAGATTGGTTTTCATTTGTCCCCTTATAATCGAAAGGAACCCTCATACACATTAAAAGGTTGTATTGTGCCAAAATTACTTAGCTGTATTAGCAGCTGCGAAACATTTGCACGTTTGCACCACTTGTAAAGATGGGCCATCCAAGTAGCGAGCTCAGTTCGCGTTGCATGTCCCTTTATACAAATTGTCTTTGAAACTTGCACCTCTAATAATTTATCAAAATGCTGCCAAATCTACTACCTCGCGCTGTTGGCAAACTGTCAGTGAACTAATTGCAAGATTCGATGTCGTCGTGGACGAGTGTGTGTGGCAAGGCAGTAAGTTTCCCTCTTATCAGCAATTACTTTACTTTATATTTCACATCGCTCCATGTGTGATGGACAGATCGCCTTCTTTACCTGCCCTTCTCACCAACAACATCCCTGCGTTCCACATTTCTGTCTTATCAAATGTTGTTGAAAGACAGAATAAATAATTTTGCTCCGAAATTTCAATAACGCACCACTCAGGAACAAACACAGTAATCATTTGGTTATGAACATCGTTAGGTACAGATCAGACCTAGATAGCTAAGATGTACAGAAACATCGATTATGAAGATTTTATAAAGAGAAGTGTTCCCGTCGAAGCAAGTCTGGTAGTAATTCCGTGCGATTTTTGTTTGATGACTTTGATACTCTGAGATTCCCACTGAACGTTTATATGCTTATCCTGTGTTGTAGTTTACTTCATCATAATCTTAAGCAAATCAGGGAATTGCTTTGGTAGTATAAAGTGAAATTGAAGATTCTTCCCGTTTGCCTGGAAAACATTTAAATCAATCTAAATTTTAATTTATGCTAGCACATACGGATATACTGCAAAAAAGCGCTGGCTTGGTGCCAATGTTGCAAATTTCCACTCACATACCGGAGCTAGAAATGCACGCTGAGTGCGAAATCCGATCCTCTTCTGGCTGCTATAGAGCAATAAAAAGTCCTTTTCAAAAACCATATGCTACATTAAATTTTGAACTTTGAGCTATCGAACATTCGCTAAAAGTCTAGAAAAAAAAAGTTCTTCAAGATATCGAAGCAGGGTGCGCATAACGGAAAAATATTAAGCTGATGTTCTTGGGTACTCCAAGAACGTCTCCCTTATGCTCAGCGTAAGAGCAGAGTCATTCATTAACAAATTTCTCGACCTAGATAGACGGAATTGGAGTACAAGATACTCCTTTTTCTGAAGCGTTGATGGGTTACCCAAAACTAACCCTTTCCTCATATACATTACTTTCTTATAAGATCTAGTTGAAGACAAATTTCTTGCAAGCGTTATCAAAATCGATCGACATCTGCTCCCTGCCTAGCTGATGCTTAAAGTTACAAAAACGATATGATCAACGCACCGAAGCCGATGTTATTGTCGCCATTATTTTTCACTTCCATGTTCTCCCCCTTTCTGAAGCATGCAAACTGTTTTGGAGGGCGACAGTGAATAATTTTGATGAGATGGTATCGCCTTATCAGGTTCCTCTGCATAATCGGTGAACATACCGTTGTAGAAAGCTGATATGTCAGTTGGAAAATTTTTATACAGCTGACAAGAACTTTATACACTAGTGAGAACCCCGTGGCTGCTCAGACGTTCTATGACTGGATTATTCAATATTGAAATTTGAGCTTTGGTCTTAAGAAAACACTCGAAAACGTTCGTCGTCGCTATCTCTTCGGAGAAGGGCACCCACAGAGATTAACAAAAGACGAGAATGGGTAATTGCATGACTGACGAGATCGTAAGATCGAAACACGTGTATCGGGCTCTGTGAGTCAGTCCATCTTTAACAGATCACATAACATGCGTGGCTCAAAAATGATTCTTTGGTAACATGATTACTTGTAAAAAACACCGTTACAAGGAAAAGAAGTGGGAGCATCTGTGTAAGTCACACTACCTAATAATTATAAAAGCTACATGAAAGACTATGTGCACCAAAATTGATCGTTGCAGAAATGTGTGGTTTTTCAAGAGGAGAGTTCTCCGTCTACACTAGCAAGATGCATTTCGCATTAGAAAAGCAAAAGCAGCTGGAATTCATGAAAATCAAAAAAAAAACTAAAAATGAATTTGAATCGATGAATACATGGGCTAATGCCACACCACATCATAAAGAGACGCCAAAGAAGCTTATGTCGAATATAAATTGGATGTGCGAGTATCCTGCAGGCTAACTGATCTAAGTTGTGTTTAAGCGATAGTTTTGACCTTATCATCTAATCGAAGTCCATCATTGTGCGTGTGTCCTACTCTTCATGGTCAAATCACCTCACATAACAATACAGTGTTACCGTGAAGCTCATTGGAGACATGTTGTCGTGTCATCAATCCCATATATCATGCGAATCGTAAGGGAACAACGAAACAGTTAAACTCTACTGCTACAAATCCAATAATATTCAGCTACAATCTTATGCAATTCGGTTTTACTCTGTGGTCCACAAACGCTAACAAGATTGTTGCTGTTTCGACACTTCCGAAACTTTTCTGCAGTCGACAAAATTAGAACAAGAAGTAGATGGTACTCGTCACTAACTTTACATGTCCCCTAGCACAATGGATGTAATCTATGCGACAGATTCCTTGTTGTAGTCCTGGATGCTCGACTAGTTGTGTATGGACTAAAACTTTGAAATTATCATGTGCTGCTACGCAATAACAACTGCATTAGTTCTACAATAAAAATGATTTTTCGATCCGTTGTCAGTCAAGTTTATCCTGCATAAGCATGAATAGATTCAAGCGTTTGCGTTGACACCAAAAAAGTTTGTCCCCTCTGCAGATTTCGTGACCCGCTTTTACGAAAAAGGAAAGGAAAAGGAACACGGAACTGTGCAGCAAGAGCAAATAAGCAGCAGCAAACTTTGCTGATTTATTGTAAGCAAATAGTAACAAACATCGACTGCAAACTAAACACTTCTATATAGTCCGATTTCGCAACACCCACTCAAGATTAAACGAGCTTGGCACACCTCAGCATTTCGATGATGCTTCAAATTTTCCAAATATTTGAACTCCGTGGATTTCGATCCTGTAGTTTCACAACGCACTTGAAAAAAGTGTTCACACATCCGATTCATCATTCGGTAGCCGCATTTAGCTATACTGAGCAATATAGAGTAAAACAGATTCACAGTAGAATATATACAGAAAAAAGCTCAGGATTCTTTAGAATATTTTGTTTGGCTATAAGAGCCTCAACAAGTTTAACTCTATTACAAACTCAGAAAAAAGTACTTGGAAAGAAATTAAAGGAAAATATTTAGAAAAAGTAAGTAGTAGAGTGAAACATATTGGGGTTCTTATGGCCAAACAAAATATTTTGAAGATTCCTGAGGCACCAGAATTAAAAGTACTCATCTATTTGAATATTGAGTACTTGTTTATTTATGATGTTATGGACGAAAGCGGAAGCACTTTGAACATTATGAGGTGATAATTGGGGACCAGACATCCGAACAACCACAATAAGTGAATGCCGCTATCAAAAATAATGTAAAAGGTAATGTCTTGAAAAATGGTGATCCCACCAAAACATAAGGCATAGATGTTATAAATCACATCTACTAATATGTTTGATACTTTTCCATTTGACGGCACGTGATAGAGAAACGGTCACTCTCGGTGGACAAGAATTTCTCATAAGAATGTGAGTGATCAATCAGAAGCTTAAATCTATGATTACGGCGCTACATGGTCGCTTCCTGAAAAGACCTTTTTCAATGCTATAAAATTCAAAATAAAACTAAGTTTGTGGCTGCGCACTTTTATCATTACTCCGTTGGAAGCGCGAAAAGCATTTGAAGGCTCAAAAAAAAAAACTCGTTGCATCACAATCATACGTTTTACCTAGAGTTTTTGCCAGAGAAGGGGAAGATTCCCAAATTGAATGAGAATAACTGCACTACACTTGTGATTGCACTAAGGCAGTCGATCGATTGCGAGACGTCGTATCAGATCCTTACCAGTTTTTTTTTTGATTTTCATGAATTCCAGCTGCCTTTTGCTTTTCTAATGCGAAATGCATCTTGCTAGTGTAGACGGAGAACTCTCCTCTTGAAAAACCACACATTTCTGCAACGATCAATTTTGGTGCACATAGTCTTTCATGTAGCTTTTATAATTATTAGGTAGTGTGACTTACACAGATGCTCCCACTTCTTTTTTCCTTGTAAACGGTGTTTTTTACAAGTAATCATGTTACCAAAGAATCATTTTTGAGCCACGCATGTTATGTGATTCTGTTAAAGATGGACTGACTCACAGAGCCCGATACACGTGTTTCGATCTTACGATCTCGTCAGTCATGCAATTACCCATTCTCGTCTTTTGTTAATCTCTGTGGGTGCCCCTTCTCCGAAGAGATAGCGACGACGAACGTTTTCGAGTGTTTTCTTAAGACCAAAGCTCAAATTTCAATATTGAATAATCCAGTCATAGAACGTCTGAGCAGCCCACGGGGTTCTCACTAGTGTATAAAGTTCTTGTCAGCTGTATAAAAATTTTCCAACTGACATATCAGCTTTCTACAACGGTATGTTCACCGATTATGCAGAGGAACCTGATAAGGCGATACCATCTCATCAAAATTATTCACTGTCGCCCTCCAAAACAGTTTGCATGCTTCAGAAAGGGGGAGAACATGGAAGTGAAAAATAATGGCGACAATAACATCGGCTTCGGTGCGTTGATCATATCGTTTTTGTAACTTTAAGCATCAGCTAGGCAGGGAGCAGATGTCGATCGATTTTGATAACGCTTGCAAGAAATTTGTCTTCAACTAGATCTTATAAGAAAGTAATGTATATGAGGAAAGGGTTAGTTTTGGGTAACCCATCAACGCTTCAGAAAAAGGAGTATCTTGTACTCCAATTCCGTCTATCTAGGTCGAGAAATTTGTTAATGAATGACTCTGCTCTTACGCTGAGCATAAGGGAGACGTTCTTGGAGTACCCAAGAACATCAGCTTAATATTTTTCCGTTATGCGCACCCTGCTTCGATATCTTGAAGAACTTTTTTTTTCTAGACTTTTAGCGAATGTTCGATAGCTCAAAGTTCAAAATTTAATGTAGCATATGGTTTTTGAAAAGGACTTTTTATTGCTCTATAGCAGCCAGAAGAGGATCGGATTTCGCACTCAGGCGTGCATTTCTAGCTCCGGTATGTGAGTGGAAATTTGCAACATTGGCACCAAGCCAGCGCTTTTTTGCAGTATATCCGTATGTGCTAGCATAAATTAAAATTTAGATTGATTTAAATGTTTTCCAGGCAAACGGGAAGAATCTTCAATTTCACTTTATACTACCAAAGCAATTCCCTGATTTGCTTAAGATTATGATGAAGTAAACTACAACACAGGATAAGCATATAAACGTTCAGTGGGAATCTCAGAGTATCAAAGTCATCAAACAAAAATCGCACGGAATTACTACCAGACTTGCTTCGACGGGAACACTTCTCTTTATAAAATCTTCATAATCGATGTTTCTGTACATCTTAGCTATCTAGGTCTGATCTGTACCTAACGATGTTCATAACCAAATGATTACTGTGTTTGTTCCTGAGTGGTGCGTTATTGAAATTTCGGAGCAAAATTATTTATTCTGTCTTTCAACAACATTTGATAAGACAGAAATGTGGAACGCAGGGATGTTGTTGGTGAGAAGGGCAGGTAAAGAAGGCGATCTGTCCATCACACATGGAGCGATGTGAAATATAAAGTAAAGTAATTGCTGATAAGAGGGAAACTTACTGCCTTGCCACACACACTCGTCCACGACGACATCGAATCTTGCAATTAGTTCACTGACAGTTTGCCAACAGCGCGAGGTAGTAGATTTGGCAGCATTTTGATAAATTATTAGAGGTGCAAGTTTCAAAGACAATTTGTATAAAGGGACATGCACGCGAACTGAGCTCGCTACTTGGATGGCCCATCTTTACAAGTGGTGCAAACGTGCAAATGTTTCGCAGCTGCTAATACAGCTAAGTAATTTTTGGCACAATACAACCTTTTAATGTGTATGAGGGTTCCTTTCGATTATAAGGGGACAAATGAAAAACCAATCTCATCGGCTAAACAGGAATTTCAATAGGATTGTTAGTAGTTATTCGAAAGCTAAGAATTATGGCTACACCCCCACTTAGCCGGTTTTCGAAAAAGCCTTTTTTTAACGTTGTTAGAGAAGAAAGTTCCTTGCTTTGCAGACGCGCATATTCTTTTCGGACAGAGCTCTTCTTTGGGGTATTGGTAAGCATTCGACAACCTAATCGTTGCTGATTCTGGCGCTGTGTTTATATCCGAAAAGGCCATTTCTCTGCAACGCGGCACGTAAAATGAGTTGAAGTCGCATGTGCGACCGAGGGGATCTTTGGTCAATTCACCCTCCGCTGTGTAAGGCGGTAGTGTGCGCTGACGCGATGATCGATTGAGCTAGGGCCGGCACAGAAACCTTCTTGGTCGCTCATGTGAATTCAGCTTATTTTACCTGCTGCCTGCAGAGAAATTGTTTTTTAAGATAAGCGCAGCGTTGATTTCAGTAACGATTGCGCTATCAAATGATCACTATAGGAAGAGCTCTGTCGGGCGAGAGATATACTCTTCTGAAGCTAATTTTATTTTGGATTTTGCACGTTATGGAGGCGTGTTTTAGGAAAGCTGGCGACGTAGGGCTGTAGCCAGAATTTGTAGCTTTCAAATGGTCGCTACCACTCTTAGGAAAAGTTCCTGTCCAGCGAATAATGTCGGTTTTTCATTTGCTCTCTTATAAACGGAGTGAACTTGTATGAGCTTTCAAGAGTGAACTCTGCTCTGCATCCTCGTAGAATTTATTGACCCATTGCCGTCCCTTCTTCTTCATATGACGGGCCGCATGGAACGCTATCGATATGTAATGGACTCTGTTCAAAAAGAAACGCATTAGGTAGGTTAGAGCGCAACATTTCGACTTGATACTGTGAGTACTGAACAATCTTGGAAGACGGTGTCAAGTGCTTTGTGGACGATGCACATTCTATACGTGCATGGAGTTCCAGCTCACGTCTTTGCTGCTTGAAAAATCAGTAAGAGATGTGATTAGTCGAGTCGAAAAGAAGCACATAGTTTTGACGTCTTTGCCGGTAATTACTTCAAGAAGCTCGAATGCACCCATGCTAATCTCTTTCGTCTCAATAATTTCTCCTGTACTCATTCTTCAATTCACTTAGCGCATGAGGTACACGTATATGTAGAACTTTGTAACCAGCAAAGCATTTGAAACAGCCTGTGTCCTTTCTACAGTTTTCTTACTTAAGTCTTTCGCCAACTTATGCCTAGTGCAATTCTTCACCTGTGAGCTCCAATCTAAGGCTTCGTGAGCTTATCGACTATCGTCTTGCTTCCTTGGTGCTTTATGATAATACGACAGTGTCGCTAGCAAAGAGAGGAGTTACCAGCAAGTTCCATCAATGTGTGAGCCTTGCTCATTCCAGTCAAACGATTTAATATAACTGTACAATAATACCATGAAAGTTATTGCCAAAGTGCTGTCGAGTAGGTTTTATTCTTTGTTTACAAGAGCTACCAGGAATGTTGCTGTTTCGACGCTTTCGAAGTTTTTAGTCGACAAAGGTTGGAAGAACAAGGAGCAGATGGTACTCGCCATAAACTTCTATGTTTTTTGGCACGATTCGAATATAATCTATGTGGCGGTTTTCCTATTGTGATCCTGATTGCTCAGGCAGTTGCATTTTGGTTTAGTTTCAGAAATACTATGTATTGTTATGGATTAACACCTGAATCAGTTCTACTATGAAACGGTTTCTCTAACGGTTGTCAGTCAACTTCATTTTGGATAGACACGAATACACTTGAGTATTCGCATTTACACCAAAGAACTTCGTCTCCTTTAGGTGATCACCAAATCGCAAAAAGGAAAGGAAAAGAAAAACGTTACTGTGCTGTATAAGGCAAATAAACAGTGAAAAACTCTACTAAATTATTGTAGTATAACAGAAACGACACGTCGGCCGCAAATTCAGCTTTTCTATGTAGTCTAATATCGCAGACATCCACTTGACATTCAACGGAGTTGACACACCTCAGCATTCTGAAGACGCTTCAATTTTTCGAATAATAAACTTTCCTGTAGTTCACAACTCACTTGAAAAACTTTTCGCTGTTTAAATTCAAAAGTGGGTCGCAGCGTAGTAGATGTATTTTCCAATATAGAGTATAACAATCTCAAAGATGCTCATAGTCAGACAAGATATTTCGATAAGTTCCGAGTTAGCAGGGCCATTATCCAATCGAGTTGATATACACCTGTAATGCTGACTCTTTATTTCTTTATCATGTTATAATCGAAAGTAAAAACATTTTGAGCATGACGTTGCGACAGCTCGAGGTCCAGACATCCAAACAGCTACAGCGAATCAATATCACTATTGGAAGTGGCGCAAAAAATTTCCAACTTTTGAAAATGTTATCTCATTGAAACATAATGCATAGGTGTTATAAATCATACCTACTGATATGTTTGGTTCCTTTCTGTTATATGGCACGGGGCGGAGAAGCGGCCACTCTCGGGGGCAAGAATTTTTTATAGGACTGTTAGTGATCACTCGTTAGCTTAAATCTCTGACTACTTCGCGATATAGTCGTTTTCTGAATACACCTTTTCGATGGTGTAACATTAAAGGTGAATCTAAGTATTACACTGACCGCGCACTTCTATCATTACTCTCTTGAAAGCGCGAAAAGCATATGAATGTTACGTAGAGTTTCTCCCAGAATTGAGAAAGAATCCGAAATTGAATGAAAGTCAGTGCACTTGTGAAAGCACCAAGGAGTCCGATCGATTGCGAGACGTCGTATCAGATCCACTGGCAGCGGACACCCACCCTACACACTAGTCAACAGAATGGTGCTCCTCGTATGTAAACTCAGTCTTATTTTCCTTGGTGCACTGCAATGGGACGGTCTTGTGCAGAGTTGGAATTGCTGAAACTTACGCTATCGAATGGTTATTAACAGTCTGAAGAAAGAGCTCCGTCGTGCGAGAAATACGTGTGTGCGACACCCAAATGTTTACTTACTAATATACCGTTATAAAAAAGCTTCTCAAAACGGCCAAGTAGCATAGTAGCCAGAGATATGAGCTTTCGCATAATACCAAGCAAACAGCGGATAGTCTTTGTCAAGCAAAAGAGGCCGTTGTTCCATTCACTGCTGTCTAACATATTTGTCATTTGCACAGAAACTCTCTCCTTGTTAATTTCTCAGTTTCTATGTTCTGAACTTCAGACTCTAATCTATCTCTATCGAAGTTTATCATTAAATCGTTTTTCGTGTTTTTTTTTTTCAAATAATACATGATAGAATGTTCAGAACTGTTATTCTGCCTTTTCGACAATATCCGATGAAATAAAAATGTAGAGCGATGGATGTTGCTGGTGATAAAGCCAGATATACAAGGGGCTGGGCACCAAACATTGATCGACCTGCAATATGAAGTAAAATGTTCTCGTGCAGATGGCGTGAGAAAACTTGGATTTTGAAAAGAAATTTTCAAGAAGTTTTGAAACTTGAGAAGAATTTGAAATATTTGGGACGCTTACATGAAGTGTAATTCACGTGTAATTCAGTAATTCAAATCACCTCTAATTCATAGGAGGAGGTCGATTTTGGCCGCTCATGCAGTAAAAACTCAAAAGTCCTTGACCTTTTTTCTCGTTCGTGTTGAATTTTCCAGTCTAATTTATTTTGAAATCACAACCTAGCCTTGCTTGACTAGTCTTCGAGCTTCGACTTTTTGATGATAAGAAGAAAGCCTGTTACCTTATCACTCAACTTCGTTCACAACTATTTGCAGTCGGCTGTAAATCTAATGTAGGACAGTTCCGTTCCTTGGTTCACATGCATTAACAGAAATTTCGACATCAACAAAGGCTTTTTCGCAGTCTATAAAGCTTAAAACAAGGTGATACTGCCACAGATTTTCATACGCCTTGACATGATCTGGATGTAGTCTATTCGGCAGATTCGCTCGCAAATTTTGTTTGCTCAACTAGTTGTACTTCATCCAAACTTTTTGATATGAGCGAAAAGATCGTTGTTGTGAACAACTTATAGAGTACACTCCAAAAGGATGCGAACAGCTAATCAAAGAACTCAAAATATCTGCCGACTTTGCCTGTGCTCCTCAAAAGAGAAGATCACATCGTCCAATGCTACGACGAAGTTTCTAGTGAAGTGAACGGAGTTACACCATTAGTCTGTTATAACAATGTCTGTCAACAAACAAATAGTCATGGACTTTAGTCGCAGATAAACTTCGCAGGATGATCTGTACTGACACAGACAGGAGATGGTGTTAGATGTAACAAGAAAAAAGTCATCAGAGATGTTGTCAAAATTTGCGCGACCAGGATTTCTACGAAAAAAAAACTCGGGGGATAAAAATCTATTCAAACATTTATAGTTTCCTGAAAAACGGCAATATGACGAAGAATAACTTGAAAATGTAACTAAATGAGCGTCCCGGAAAAACATGCTGCAATATATATATACTGTCATATGCTATCATCAGTCATATATTTTGTAATACCTGAAAAATGAAGCTGGAAAATCTGCAACACTCGACTGAGCATTGGAAGCTTTATCTATATCTATGCAACGAAGCTTCGAAAAAATTCGAAGCAGAAAAGTCGAGGAAATGGTGCTCTGCTTCTAAATATTGATATTGAAAGATATTTTGTGTTAGTACTACCTTCCAAGGGAATTTAGTGAAGCTACATGAATGTAAAATAGCAGCGTAACTAGTCATCGTCGAAGATCCGAGGTAACAAAAAGGTCAAATCTAGTACTTTAATTGAACAATCACCTGAGAACCTTACTTCTTACCGAAACGGAGGATAATATCGGGGTAGTTTCTGAAATAACCGTTTCCAAATTTAACTCGTGTCAATATTAAATTTGAACACACAATATTTTGCTTAAAGATCTAATTAATGAAAACAATAGCTGTAGAACGAGACTGATGATGGTGTTCTGAAATTTATAGTTTTAGGAAGCTCTACTTCGAAGCTGAGAAGATATTGTTCGCTGTATACCTCTACAAACGCCATCGTTTCAACACACGTCGACTCGAAGCAATGATAGTACCGAAATATTTCAATAAACGCAGGAGACGGCGATAATATACACAGAAATATTGTGCTTATATTAGTCTCAACATTTCTACTATGACATTCATGGAATCTATGTAACTGACCAAGAACCTTTCATATTTCTCATAAATTGTCACACGTTCGAATGTACTTGAGAAGGAGCGGTACGCTTGTCTTACATTAGAAACATGATCACTGAGCATCAGCCTTGCCTAAAATACGAACTCGTAATTTTCCGAACACAATCCAAGCATGATCAGAACATTCGCTGAGATTTTGTCCCACTGTCCACATTTTTTCCTATATTTCTTCCATCTAATCTTCATTCTTCTTTATATGGCGCATGGTTCACTTAATAGGTCTCGCCAACCACACATCACATGGCAATTTAGTAGGTGCCGATAGCAATACCTTTTTACGTAAATTCTGTGTGGTATTTTGGATTTGAGATATGATCTCAGAATTAAAAGCCTGAGAGCTGATATTGAGAATACAACGGATAGACCTGCGTGGCAGGAACTGCACCAATATATCGTTAACACCCTAACGGACGGGTATACAAATCGATGAGCGCAGGGCACATTGCGCAGTTTCCGTCGTTTGATAAAGGTTTTCTTCTTCGTTTCGCAAAAAATTTTAAAATTCTTGCTTTGCTTTAATAGAACAAGATTTTCTCCACTCGCTCATATACTTTTGGTTTAGTTGTACATGTCTTGTGTAAAGAAAAACTCTGGTTTACTACGCCATCGTACTGAACTTGGCATTCAATCAATTGCATTCCATTGTATAAAGGCGATTACAAGGAGAATCTTTAGTTTTTCTCTTCCTAGTTTTATACAAGAACCAATAGTAAATAAAAACTGGACAACTGCTAGTGATTATCAAAAATGGTTATGCATGCTGTGTGCGATACTTGTGCATCGAAAACTCTCGCTATAACTAAATCTATATCGATTATTCGTTTAATTCCTCATACTCAGAATTTAAGTACGTGAGAAAAGGTTGATATGGATGGTGGAGGAATTCTGAGCGGGAAAGGACAACCGCGTTAGAATAAAAGTTATGAAATAAAAGTTATATTCGAAATTTATGAGGTTTCGCCTTCAACAGAGCCACTAGGACTTAGAACATCGGCATTATGCAAACTATTGCTCAGAAATAAGTGTCCCCAGAAAAGTATTCTCAGTACTTCTGGTAACATATTCTCGCTCCACTTAGGCTGATCATGTCGCACTTTATCCTTCTTGCTTGCTTGCAGAGGAATCGCATGCATGTGAAGTGAGTTTTGAGTACAGATGGTCTGCTCAGCCCATAACGACATGTGTACCCTAGAATGAATAGTTGTGAGAATAGTCTAGAATATTGAAGGCGACTTAACCACCTTCCGTTTATTTCGCAGCAGCATGATCTCAAGCTTTTGGTCAGCGATTCGTATTGAAACCTTGTCTATCACGTGGACACACGCCACGCTTTCGCCCAACTAACTAGGTAGATCGTGCAGTTAGGCAGATCCATGGGAGTTTCAATTGTGTGCTCTTATTGTGTGGTTGAGCTGGATAAAATGTATCTAACCACAAAGCTAGTTATGGAATGTTTCTGGTAGCCTCATAATTTGTGATGCTGCAAAGGGGTACGCCAGATGTTTCACTGCTAATGGTAGGCCCAATCTGAATGACCATTGCACCAAATTTATAGTGGTTTTGTGGCTAGCTCGTCAATACGCTTGTAGGCACTTCAGTTGCTCATCGGGTGCCCGTTCGTACGAAGAATGTGCCAGCCAACGTTTAGTCTGTCAGTTACTGGCCTGTACTGAATATTGCATGCAGATTAAATTGTGACGATTGATCCGTATCTGCCACGTGAGTTTATTTGACAGTTTCACCCACGAGCAGTAAATAATACTTCGTAAGAAGAACCCATGAAAGTAAACATTGCAATCATAGTATTGAAAAAACATATGTACAAATATAAAGCGAAATTATATGAGCAATATGCAATAGCAAACGCTACGGTACGATATGACGCTTAAGTGACGGATATACGTGATAGAGGAAATATAGGAGAGCTAGTCGAGTGATAAGAGGTACACGCCACGTGAGCAGTATAAGTGTGGCCACTGCTCGGCTTGAGAGTAGTACGCTGTCTTTTCGCCTGACAAGGCTATAACTTTCGTCAAGTGATTTGAGAGTGATGAGAAGTTTTATGTGATAATAAATTATCAATGAACAGATTGATAGATCAGTCTACTAAACAAGTGAGATGTGATAGCAGAAGTGCTACAACCAGAACACCGGAGAGACGCCAGCGTCAGTGCTGAGTCATCAATTTCAAATTTCGTGGTTATTCAGTCAAACAAGAAGTTTTCATAGGAGTGTTAGTAATTAATCGAGAGCTCAAATGTCTGGCTAGCGCTCTATGTGACCTATTCTTGAAAAAGTCTTTTTATGGTGCCGTCGCATTCAGAATATAATCATTTTTTATATGTATCACATGTTTTTCTTTTTGTCTCGCTTACAATCTGTTGAACAAAACTCCTTCCTTAGACTGCCAGTACCTTTTCGATAGCACAAGTCTCAAGCATTCAAAAATCTGTTTACTTTCTAAAAAAGCCCTTTTGATAGCGCTGTGGGCAAAAAAAAAAAAACACTTGTGCTCTATCCCTTGCAGAACAAAACTCTTTCGTTAGACTATTTGCAGTCATTCGATAGCGTAACTATCAATGAATCCAACGCTGTGCTTATTTTATACAGAAGCCGTTGCATTGCAGTGTAGCAGAGAAGATGAGCTTGAGTTTCACATATTCGGCAAGCTTTTTACTGGATATTCTAGGGGCTACGTGACGGACGATCGGTCAGTGCTGTGACGCGTTAGACACGTGAGCGGGAAGCAAGAGGATCATTTCCTATTTGTCGTCAGATAACAGAGAATGACCGGCTTAATCTTATCATCTATCAATGCTTTCAAATATGAGTGAGTAGTCTCATTTCATTTATTGTGGTCAGTCAAAGAGGTGAGCAGTTTCCCATTATACACTATGCGAGTTGAATTTAGGCATAGAAATTTACGACTATGCAGAACTAGTCGGAGTACCACACGCAATTATATGACCGGCAGAGTTTCACATCCACCGTAGGACTGAATATATGATATCTGTTCGATGGTTGTACACTCTTATTTGAACGATTTCACATTTCTCATAACCTAATTGTCACTTTTCAGACAGAATACTCTGAAAATGATTCGGCAGACGTGCATTATGTTGCTCGTCATGGCTCTTGTAGTGGCTCTCTGTCCTGAGACATGGTCTCTTGAAAATGAAAGTGGGTTTACCCAACATAAGTGAAGAAGTATTATTCGAGGTTATTTGAACAAATCAGAAAAGAACAAGGAGCAAAGTATTTAACGTTCCGCTGGGGATGCGGGGCAGCCCCAACGTCGAGCGCGATGAGCAGTCTGTTTTGGTGATCAGTCAGTGACGCATGCCATTGGGAGAAGGTTTTTAGTCCAATAACCACTCACTATGCGGTGTGATAGTGATTTGGTGTATATTGAATCGAGAACCAATACAAATAGAATAGGAATAACATCATAATAATCACTGTGAAGCGGCGTGAAAGGAGATCGAACCAATAGGCTTCTTTTCGACGGCCTGCTTCGCTGACTACTCGCCATAGCGGACTGTTCGCCGCACGCGGCGCTGAGGCATCCGAAGTGCCATTGCGACGCTCATTGGGTCAGTTAAGCATTAAAACACTGCTATTATTGCAAAACCGCTCTGTATAGTAAATTTCGATGGACTGCCGCTTCAAAGATCTTTTAGTGCTTTTGCAAATTTACACTAATCCACCATACCGTAATGCGGTAATCACCAAATACCTTCACAAATATACAAACACAAAATTGATAAAAACCTCAATCGGTCGGCGTTATTCCACTTTCATCTTTTTTGAAGTCTTATTGATTATGAAATGGTGTTCGCAAAAGTCTATTCTTGTGATGTAAGTCTTCGCAGTCGGATTGAGCCAAATCCATTGAGGTGGAGCAGAACTCAAAGCACGAAATGTTATAGCTATAAGAATTCACGACGTTTCTTCTTTCCCTCCAATATTCTCTTGTCTTCCCCATTTTGTTCTTTCTTGTGTGAATTTTAGACGCGAATGTGCTTATTTGAGTCAGGTATTACGGAATTCTAACCAGAGAGTTATCTGATTGATGTGAAACGAAACCGAAAACTAAAAGCGAAAAATATGGATGTAATTCTTTGGTATAAATCTAGGGAAGTAAGGCAAAATTGTGAAGACTCTATCGAAGCTTACTACTAAATCGTTTTTGTGCTTTTTAGATAATGCACGATTAGTCTTCAAAACAAAGCTGATTATTATGCGTTTCTACAACATCCGATTGGAAGAAAAATGTAGAGCGAAGGTTGTTACTGGTGATAAAGGCGGAGTTATTGCACACGTGTTCCACACAAGTGAATTTTGGCTACTTCAAACGCCCCAAGCTTCTTTACTTATTGACGTGTTGAATTACCTCCTAACTTGATTTTTCTTGATTTTTTAGCGCAGCTTTGCTTGACTGCTCTCCGAGCTCTCAGTATCTCTTGATAAGAGGATTGCTTGTTACCTCATCACAAAGTTTCGCCAACGACGATGGTGGATTTCGCGATTAGTTCACTGGGCAGCTCGCCGACAACGTGAACATTAAACATGACTGACATGGCGATATTTCAATATATTTTCGTAACCCCAATCTCCAGTGAGTTTTTGTATGCAACTATGCGGTTAAATGCTATGCGAAGTACACTTGAGTGATTGGATGGCTCGTCTTTAAGAGTAACGTGACTTCAACACATTTCCCACCCGTTTCCTTTTCGCACCATCGTGGACCACAATGGTGATTTATTTGATCCAGAGTGTCGCGTGCTATTGTCATAGTGTCATACGTCAGTCATCCGCAGCTGTGAAAACGGCCAAGTGAATCACGTCTTTCTAACACATAAGAATTCTTCTTTGGAACCTCTGCATTTCTGAACAACTCATTCTGAAGTCTTTTTTCGTCAGTATGTCATCCGTTCTTTTCATTAGCGTCTCAAAAGAGACAGACTTCAAAATTCCTAGCGCAATAATTCCACTAGTTGTTCTGAGCACCGATTCACTTTCAGAAGACATGGGTAGGTGCTGTGTGAGTGATGGGAAAGGTTCTAGACGTGCTTTAAGTTTCAGCTTACATCTTTGTTGCATAACAGAGCGGTGGAAGGTCTGATGAGTTGCACAAGTAAAAAGCACAAATCCAGGCTTCTGTCGGTAGCTTCCACAAAAGCCATAATGCGTCCATGCCATTCTTTTTTGTCTGTATCATTCCTCCTGTACTATTCTCCATTTTCTTTAACGCTCTACCGCTCCACGAACACGGACAAGATCGCCTTTGTAGTCAACGAAACGTGGCAGCAACCTATTTTCCTTCACATACGAATTTCCTACATTACGGATTTTCCGCAAATTTATGCCTAGTCCGATCACTTCTCCTGCTTTGCTGACCTTCAATCTTTCCATTCAAACTTATTGATTGTTGTCTCTGCTTCGTTGGTACATCTTGCTCGATTAGTTTTACTGTATTCAAACTCTTCGATTCAAGCGAAAGGATCGCCATTCTTAATAGCGAAGAATACACTCGAAAATGCAAGCAGCTTGCCGAATAACGCAAAATCTTTGCCAATTTTGCCTCTGCTCCTCAACGGAGAAGCTAAGTTACGTTGCCAGCCCGCTATAATAGTGTCTAGCAATGAAGAATTAGTCCTTCATTGCAAGATATTCTTGTGGAAACTTAGTTTAAGATTTCCTCTCCAAGATAATGTTGTTTGGAACATGGTGTTAGAAGCAACAAAAAACCAATCTTGAGAGATGTTGTTACACTTAATGGGCAATTAAAGCGGGAAAAAATTGGAAAGATGGAAAAAAGAAGTGCAAACTCATTACGAACATTTTTGCGTAAACAGTAAACAACAACGTAAAACTGATTAAGAATAACTTGAAAAGGTTCCTTTCCGTTTGGTAGCACAGATTTTCAAGCCTATACCCTACGCTCGACAAGATGTTATCGTAAAGAGTGTTGCTAATCATTCAAAAGTTTGAATCTCAAGCTAGCGCCGTACGTGGCCGGTTTCTTGTTTATAGTGTTGAAAAATCTAGGACAAAATTATGTTTTCACATCACTCGCTCAATTCAACTAATACTTCACTAGAAGCACAAAAAACACATTAATGTGCGGGAAAAATCTTTTAGTATCAAAGTTAGACGTGCAATCTGGAGTTCCTTCCGAAACAGAGGAACACTACCTAATTAAATACACACTTATGCGCTATCGACCTATGTTCGTGTCGACCCTCTTCTTGTCCCCCACCCCACTACCCGTGAATTGGCCGAAGAGCACTTGCTCGCACATTTGAATCAGTTTTTATTTTCTTTGCTTTGTTGCGGAGATAAGGTCTTTTAAGAAACTAAGCATGCAAATCGGTAAATTTCACGCTATCGAATGATTACTTATACTTGAGAAGGAGCTCTGTTTCGGCGAGAAATATGCACGTGTGAAACAAAATCTTATTCAGAATCCAAAATCGTTATAAAATGGTCTTTTCTAAAATATGACTGCGTATGCGGATAGTTTGATATTCAACTTTTCCAATTTCAATCAACATTCTTTATGAAAACTTCCTGTCTAGCGTAGGAGATAGGCTTGAAATCTCTGCTACTAAACGAAAAGTATCCTTGGAAGTTTGACCATACGAGATTTTTGTGGAAGAAGTATGCTGATTCAATTAAGTGTCTCGAAACAGCAGAAGTAATGGAGCTGGAGAACTTTCAGAACGCATTTGAGCATTGGATACTTCCTGAATTATTATGCAACAAGGTTGCAGGAAACCTGTGAAATCAAAATCTCGAGGATGGATTCTCTTTTTGCTAAAGTTGATACTAAAAGATATTCATATGTGTAAGTAATATCTTCTGAACGATCATATGAGGCTACATAGATGTAAGATATCAGTGTCAATTTTCCGTCAACATCAAAGCATTGAGCATAGAATAAGATCAAATTTCTATTTCAATAAACCAATAATCTGAGTTTCTTCTTACCACATCTCCCTACCCCTGTCACATGTCAGGCCACCGTAACGTGGCAGGTCAGGGTCCCCTGTCAGGCGGTTGTTGGTGCTCAAATTAGCCAGCCATTCATAAATAGCAGTCGTGTCAATATCAAATTTAGACTGGCAAATTTTCGTTGAAATGTTACGATTAGCGAAAAGAATAGCTCTAGAACGAGACCTATGATGGTAATGATGACTTAACAAAGCTTACAAAGCCTTAGTTCAAAGATGAGAAGATATTAATCGCTGCCTGCCGTGAGAAACGTCATTGCTTGAACACACGTCGACTCCAAGTTGTGATGATGATAGTGCTGGAACTTTTTATATGTATGCAGGTAAACGCAAATATTACACACATAAGCATATGTTCATAGTAGTCTCTATGTTTGATTTTACCATGTCTATCATGGAAACTACATAATAGTCCAAAACCTTTTACAATGCTCAAAAATTGCTATACGTTCAAATTTAGTTGAAAAAAAAACGGAACGGTACGCTTGTCCCAAAACGATTTAATATATAACCATTGGGCATTAGCCTTGCTTGATAGAACGATATGACTGAGCAAATCGCTCAAAATCTCATCCCAATGTGCAGAATTTTACCATATTTCTTCCATTTACTCTAAATTCTTTATTATATTGCGCACCGTTTCACTCGAAAGGTCTCGCTGACTGCACATTATTAGGTATTTTCTTAACATTGCATGGATGTCAGTTTACTAAAAACGTTTTTAGAAATGTCTTGTAGTACACCATCATCTAATGATATGAATCTCTTCTTAGAATTCCAGATTGAATCCTCACATTTCCGTTGCAGCTCTCGCGCTGCGCGGCGATCAGTGGTACACATACATACCACGCGACGCTCGAAGTTAAAAATTGCGCTCTCATACAGTCTATCAAATGAACGAGGACGAACTTACATGTTTTCCTTTGGAAAATCCAACTTGCTATTTTGTCAGTGAAGATTCGAACAACACATGGCCCACACACTTGTACACCTGTGATACATCTCACCTGTTCTCATTAACGCACTGGCTGGGCTCTTCACACGTTATTTGTTAGAAGGCATGGTTCACAGTCAATAAGCCAGAAAGACCGTGTCATTGCTCAAAAAGTGACAACTCTACAACCCCATCTATCCCCAATGCTTACTGTCTGTCGTATATAAACACTTCATTTGTGTCATTCCAAACAAGATGACAAAGCAGTCAGCAAAGCGCAGCCGTGCGAACAAGCAGGGTCTCAAAAGTGAATCATTGCGTTGAATCAAATCCACAAGATAGCGGGATTTCCTAAAGTTTTGCGAGAAAACAAGAGACACTTTTGCTCCCCTTTATCCTTCTTAAAGAAGGACTTCAATTCAGTTGCACAAAAGCAGTTATAGAGCCTCTGGCTAACCAAGTCGCGCCTACTTACTAGGATAACATTTTTCGAGAGCTACATAAAGACTTCACGAACAAAACATCACCATTTCGTGGCGCTAACGATATTACTATCGACTTAAGAAGAAAGGTTCCATAAAGTCGCACCAGATCATTGGCTGCCTCCCTCCAGAACATTGCAAAAGCACTGGAATCGGGCAACATGGGAGGGAAAAAGTGGAAACTGACATTTACAATGTTTTCGTTTTACTAATGACATCGTTTCTACAACACTAAGCATCAGCCAAGAGCAACAAAAGTTGATAGAATTTGACAACGCTTGTGGAAAGATTGGTTCCTGAGTATTTCTTGTAAAAACGATTTTTATGTGACAAAAAATCATTTTGAACGCGTCAGTCACGCTCAGCGAAATGAATATCTCTGATTACTGTCGTTGCATATACTTAACTGCGAGATTAGCTTGATAAACCACTTAGATCCAGAATTGAGCAGAAGGAAGCAAAGAAGTAGCGAAGAGAACGGCCAACATCAACTTGGTCCATTTTTTCCACTCACCGGATTATTCCTGCCTGATTATTATTCCTGCATATGCATCAAAAACCAGGTCTCCCTGTAAGCAAGGTGAAAGACCATTTGGCAATATTGAACGTTCACGCAAGAGGTATCCATACCTTGTAAATGAGACTAAAAACGACCAGAAGCTCTAGGGTACGTCATAGGTAAAAAATCAAATACGCCGTTCTACACGGCGAGCTGTCATAAAGCAGGTGAGTTGACATGTAATGTGCTTCAATAAAATTGATGAACAAGACTTGTTACTGACTAAATTGGTTACAATATTACACACAGCAGAAGGACCACCGAAACGATGGTACGGTGTGGATGAGAAGTGTGCTTGGCATAACGAATTCCTATAGGGGTTTGAACTACTCTTGCTTGCGATGGAGAAAATTGAAGGTTCTACTGCGTCTACTGGAGTCGCTCGATGGTCAACGTGATAACAGGTGATTAAGGTGAGGAGCGATTGACGTCTAATGCATCACACGCCTTATCCTTCATATAAGTACGGTAAAATTGTGGCCAACACTATCAAATACTGTCCATCAGGGATAATGTAGCGAGTGTAATGTACCACGGTGAGATGGATGGCAACCAGCAGTTTCGATTTATTTCAGGAATTCTAGATCATAGCTTCTTCAGTAGTAGAAAAATCTGAGAAATAAAATGATTAAGGTAATTTATGCTATCTTCATTATTAGTAAGAAAGTTCAATGGCCAGTTTGCGATTAATCTAGTACTCAGAACACAAAGATCGCAAAGAATAGTAGTTCGTGACAGAGATTTTAGACCCAAAAATGACACTCTTCATTTTCTATAGGCTTCGTTCTTTTCTACTATTGAATACGGTGTTGTTAGTAGCTCAAAAGCTCCGACGTATTTACACAACTTCATAAGAAAAAGCTAGTACGCTATAAAAGTTGCAGCACTATACAATGCATGGAAGAAAAGGTGGAACAAGGCTCGACATCGAATAATCTCTTGCTGATGAGTTAAATGTTCAACAAAATACAGCAAAAATGGCAAGATGCATTTTTTTATACACAGTAAACTTATGCAATCACTTGTGATAGCCTACCGATGCATCAGATCATTGTTTCTGCACTTTAGAAAAGCTATGACAACAAAGCAATCAATCTAAAGAGTAGACAGGCTTAGCTCGCCGAAAATGCGAAGGAGAACGGCTACTATGAACTGTACAGCCCCTTCTAACCACTGCGCTATAACCGCTCATACTCATATTGATAAGACTTGGAGATTTTGACATGATCGAAGAACCTCCTAGTAGTTGTGTCCACATCTATCTAATATTTTTTGTGCTACTTTTTCAACTTCAACGCTGCCTTACTTTCAGTTTTTACTAGTTTTTTACATAAAGAAAGTGCTAGCTCTTTGGCGGCCAAAATACAACCTTGAAAGTACTGCAGTAATGCAGTTCTTGATGAGTCATTTTCTGAGCTCTTTAGGATTTTCGGCCTATGTCTTCAACTAAGGAATGGAACGGTGATTCAGAAAATTAGTTCGCTAGATCTTCACTGATTTCTGATTACTAAATAAGCACTTTGTGAGATCAGACACGCTGTGAATGTTTTGCCGTCAACGTCAGACACTCGCTTCAGCGCCCAGACACTCTGAAGTCATAGTGGAGTAATGTCGATGAAACGATAGAAGACAATTCTGAGCATCGATCAGTCAAGAGAATGTTGACTAAGCGATAAAATGCCGAACGACGTGGACGGTAGAAGCTAGTTCTCATGGAAACGATGACGCAGCCAAGGGTGCACACAGGTGCGTACTATAGCGATTGTTAGCTCTGTTCTTTGTAAAGGAAAAAACGTTATTGCTGTTGTTCAGTGATGTCTTTGAGTGGCTACATTGAAATATCAAAATCTCCTCCCAGTGTTGAAATGTGTAAAAGATTTTAAATTTTTCAAATCTATCCACTCTTCCCATAGATAACAGCGATGACTTGACTCGCTTTATCGACTCAAATGCCGCCCATTTTCACAGCGATAAGACATGTGCTTTTTTTCAATTTTATTCTACATCTTATTTGAACTCAGCCTAAATGAGCCGCTCTTCAATCTTTTCAATAAGCAAGGCTCTGTTCGCATGCAAATGCGTAGGTTCTCAACAACACTCATTTGTGCTCTTAAAGAGGAATAGAAGAATTCAGAAATTGATTTCAGTTTGCTACCGTAAGATTGCTCAAATCAAACATGTAGTAATATATTTTGTAAAGCAAGCTGTAGCGAATGTTCCTAGCTTTTGTCGATTTTCACTCTGCATAAACTGAGTTTTGCCAAAAATGATTCAAACAAGCGGGTTTGCGTTTTTTCGAGTTGTTTTCTATGATTCAACAATTGCTTTTTCATGTAAGACAGTCGTGTGATCGTGTTGTTGTCTTGCATATAGTTAGGTCACTCTTTATGAGAAATCGCAAATCGTCGATATATTGAGTTTCTCAGGCTCTGGTTTTGAAAAGGTTATCTTACCACTTCTTCAATATCGAAAATTCAAAAAAAACACTTCAAAATATTTCGAGATAATTGACCACACTGAATACTATTCGGTTTTTGCTTTTATATAAGTAAAGTCAGATAGTCGCCTGTTTATTAGCAAATGTTAGTGTTCGTAATTTTCCTCCTCGAACCACAACTGTGAGCGAAGCTGTTGCAGAAAACGTTCTACCCTTTTTTATATACCAGGAATTTATAGGCCAGTAAAACAGCTTATATGAGAAAAAATCAACGGAGGCAGTGCATACACCTGCACAATTAACACATTTCGGTCTGTCTCAAAGGAGGGTATCATTGAATCACGACGCCTCTGTGCCCCGAAATCAGTCTATGTTTCTCTTGGGTCCCGAGATAGGTGGACCCATTAAGAGTTTACAGAAAGGAATGAAGAAAAAAAAAAACGAAATTATAGGCTAGTAAAATAGCCTGTACGAGATAAAAATCTATCGAACCGTCCAATTGTGCATGGATAGTATAGCGCCCAAACCGTTCGTACTGTGTTGATTAAGTAAAGAAATAGAACATAATTATATTTCAGTGTGAATTCAACCACTATCAACACCATGTACCACAGATCTTCTTCAAAGCCTTTTATTCAGCTGAATATGGTATGCGTCTCAAATTTTCGTCGTAATGCGCTACTATCTGGGACTACGTTTGCACGACTGACTGTCGTTGAATCAGACTCTGGACAAAAGCTGCTGAATGCTTCATCAAACATCCATGTTTGTCTTATGAGCAATCGGTTTTCGTCCGAATTTTTCACACATTTTCGGATGATTTTACGGCAACCCAAACTGCGTCCGCTGTTTGACATCTTATCATTGGAGACTTTCTTTTCTACTTTTCATCATCCCTCCTATCTCGAAACGTGATTTAAATTGAGGCGAAATCTGATTTGCAAGCCAATAGAGAATGTTAAATTTTTGAGATCTTTCTTTTTTTCTCTCTCTTTCTCTCCCTCTCTCACTCCTTCTCACTCTCTCACGTCTCTACTCTGCCTTTCCAATTTTTACTTACAATTTTCTTTCTTATGCTGTACGTCTCTACCACTATTTCTGTGTTCCTCTCTTCTATAACAAGAGCAAACGAATGCACCAGTGAGTGCTTCGATCTACTTCCGTTCAAAACTCTGTGCTTTAATAAAAGCAAAGTGACAATGATAGCTCCTATTCAGTTTCCTGAGTTTCTTTCAAGGAAAAAAAAAACTGAGCTTGGAAATGGCAGCTTAATGACGTCTTTCTGGTTTACCAAAATGAGTTTACTAAAGAAAAGACCATAAATTTTGAATAAATGAACAACCATCTTAATTGCTGTAATAGGAAGACTAAAAACCAGAGGAAAACATGGTAGCAAATTGAATTTATTTCTGATGAGCAAAAACCCGGCCAGAATTGAGCGCTTAATTGCAGTGTCCAATGAAGAATGATTCTGATATGACAAATGTAGTTCCACAAAGGCCTACGATGGAATTCATTAAGCTGCAAAGCACGGCAATTTTTCTGAGACAGGATTTCTGAAAAATTAGCGCCAATTAGCATTCAGCGACAACGACGAAGAAGACATTTCTCAATATCTCTCAAAAAATTGACGTAAAACTTAGGAGATATAAGGCACAGCAGCTGCTCAGTTAAACGGAAGAATAGTCAGAATTCGCACATTAAGTGATGACCGATGAACTAAACAAAAAACCAGAGATAAGATATTTCTAAACCGAAGAGGTTTGTTGGATCAATTACAAATGCCCTCAAACAACAAGTTTTTTTCGAGTGTTTTCTTAAGACCACAGCTCAAATTTCAATATGCCAGATAATCATTTTTGAGCCACGCACGTCATGTGGTCTGTTATAAGGGCTGACTTATAGAGCCCAATATCCCTTTTCTTGACTTGACCCAATAGGGTCGGGCAGTTACTCTTCGTGTTTAGCCAATCCTCTCAGGGCGCTTAGTCTCCTAGACTAAGAGTAGGCGAAGACGAACATTTTTACACTCTATGTGAGGGGAAATTATCACCGAACACACAGTGTTGTACATTCGATTGCCATTGGCTGGTATCATTAGTATATCACACCTTTCTTTTCGAGTGTTTCCTTAAGGCTCAAAAATGATTCTCTAACATATAGAAATTTGAGCTTGGTCTTAAGAAAACACTAGTTTAGAAAGGCATGATATACTAATGATACCAGCCAAAAGCAATCGAGTGTACAACACTGTGTATTGGGTGATAATTTCACCGGACATAAAGTGTAAAATGTTCGTCGCCGCCTACTCTTAGTATAGGAGGACTGAGCGCCCCGAGAGGATTGGCTAAAGACGAAAGGGTACTGCCCGACTGATGACTGTCAAATTTGAAACACGTGTATCGGGATCCATAAGTTAGCCCTTCAACAGACCACATGACCTGCGTGGTTCAAAAATGATTATCTGGCATATTGAAATAAGTTTTATATCTTTCATTTCCTACTAGCTTTCTCAAAACCAAACATACAAGAAAGGATTGCGTATTGCACCTTCCTTTCTCAATCCTTTAAAAACGGAACCCCTTTCATGTTTCCTTCAGACTTTTAGTAACCATCTGTTGGTTTTAATTTAGGTGATTTTTATTTATTTTACTTTTTTTATACTTCAATTTTTATACTGTATTTGGACTTTGTATATGTCCTCCGTGCGTGACAGCGAAATAAGATTGTTTTTCCTTCGGCACATATTTTGCACGGCTAAAGATCGTGACTGGACTGTCAACAGAGTTTTAGTAGAGAATGTTTTAGAAATTAGTCTAGAAAGAAGTTTATATTTCTGTCTAGAGCTATTGCATTTTAGAAGAAATGCAATGGAATCGAACGTGACGTGGAAAATCGCCGGTTGATTAGGTGACGGTTGAAAGGCGGCTGACAGGCGCGTTCATCGAAGCATTTGATCAAGACTCGATCATGTCATTTCTCAGCTTATTCGTTTTACCAGGACCTCTGGAAAGTAATATCTGTTTTCGAACAGAATGTACCTGTGGTGGTCTACGATTTAGAAATACCTTCTTCGCTGAACATTTCCCTGAGGGTTAGTAATCATTCTAAAGTTCAAATCTCGCTGATTTCAATGCTGCGGTTTTTTTTCGAAAGTGCTTCTATGATTCGTTTTAGGAGAAAAATCAAAATTATGTTGAACACTCGGTTTTCTTTGTTAGCTCGGCTAGGGCGCTGGGCGAATCCTTTCTACACATAATGTTAGCACTCAGATAGCTGGTATTTTGATGAAAGATTGAGTTCGATTTTTGGAAATGATATTTATAGAGTGCTCTAAGAGCAAAAAGAAAACACAAATCAAAATCCACACCACAGAATAGTCAGCCCGTCGTTTAACTTTACAAAGGGTTTTTTATGAATCACTGTGGGTCCTTGTGGAGAGTTGTGGTCCCATCAATCGCGGCTGCGTGGGAAACGTAATCTTATTATGAATGCTGCAGGGTTGTAAGAAGGCTTTTTTGAAGAACACTTTATTTTTAACTCGTCGAATTTGCGCTAATTAAAAGTCTTTAGAAGCTTATAAGAGAAAGCTTTACCCAGCTTATCATAAGCGTAATATTTATAAGAGAACATAATCTTCTATATTTTGCTAGACAATGCTGTTTATTCAAACTATCAAATATCATTGAATAGAGTACATTTTGGGAGCTTCAAAAGTGTGCTTGTTTTCAAAAAAACCTTCTTCCACTTCTGTAGCATATATATAATAGGACTATGTTTCCCACGCTTCACGCTTGATGGAAACAACGCTTCACTAATGTCCGTAGCGACAGTAGGAGAAGCAAATGAAAGGTGGTATCTATAGAACGATAGAGCAAAGTTGCTTCTACAATCGTATAACAAGAAACCCTGGAATTTACCCGAAGAAAAAAAAATTTCAATTGAATAGCGGAAATCTCACCTTATAGGAGAGACATGAGGATCGCTGCTCGAAAGCTATTCAAGAAACACGTGATTCTCGTTTTTCATCCAAAAATTTCCTTTTTTCAAAAAAGCCTTGTGTTTTCGTTTCTTAACGCGTCACAATTTTCTTTACATATTTATATATGTTTCGTCCATATGTCTCCGAGTGTGAAACGTAATTTTTCCGCTCAATCAAGATCGTTTTACAAGTTGAATCCAGTTTCAGAATCATCATTTTCCAAGCCATCGAGTACGTATTGAAAGTTTATTGATGAGCTATATTAAAGCCCCAGCTGAGCAAAAATGTGCGGCGAAGGTGAAACGTGGCTCTATTCTTAATGCTACACCGCACTAATAAGGACTTTAGAAAATCCAGATAATGTATTGAAATCGCCGGGATTTAAGCTATCCACTCTTTACCAATTACGGTGTAGAAAGAGGAAGAGACGTTGCCTTGGACGGGTTCATGACTTTCCATAAACAGTTCTCTTATCCGAGCTCTTGAAAGCAGTGAGAGCAGCTTTGAATCCGAATCCTGATAACAAATTCGAGAAAATTTATCCAATGAAAGCAGAATTAGGAGCTTTCTAAATCACCGAAAATGGATGTGTTCAAGTTGTGTGATTTTTTGCTTTTTTGCCTTGTTGGGATGTCCCACATCGTCAGTCTATTGTGTTTCGTATTTAAGAAAAGGCATCTCATATTATTTGCAATTTCTTTTAGAGTATGTGTGTTTTTTCCGCATGCGGACAGATCATTTACGAGATTCTGATGGTCGGCTGTCTCATTCTGACAGCAATTCCTACATTTAATGGAGGTGGGCTCCACAAAATAGCAAAATCTAATTTCTTGGGAGACTATGAAGTATTGATTACTATACCATTTTCCAGCTATTGCTAATAACTTTAGCGAATTGAGTGATGAGCAAAAATACGACTTCAGACGGGAGCCGAATCCTCGTTTCATCCATACCGAGGACGGGTGCTACCACTAAACCACCGGGGCACATTTATACCATCACTCATTCTTCAACATCTCTATATTACCTGTCAGCCATCAACGTTTAACAGACTTGGTCGGGTATGCGATTTCGCTTTATAAACCCAGCTGAGCTGACTGCTGCTGTTAGATATAGTATTCGAGAATTCTAGTATTTTGTCTAAGGTCGTATTTTTGCTCACCACGCTTAGATTTATATGAAACATCATAACAGTGCGAAATAAGCGGTAAAAATACTAGAAATCTCGAATAATATATCTACCAATGGCTGTCAGCTCATTTGGGTTATAAGGCAAAATCGCATAGCCGACCAGACCTGTTAGAGATTGGTGGCTGACAGCTAACATAGAGATGTTGAAGAATGAGTGGTGGCACAAATGTGCCTCGGTGGTGTAATGGTAGCCTGCGCTACCGGTATAGATGAAGCGCGGGTTCGACTCCCGTCTGAGATCGTGTTTTCGCTCGCCACTTAACTCGCTTGGGTTTATATGGAACATCGTAACACTGCGGAAAAAGTAGTAAAAATACTAGATTTCGCTAACAACTTTTTCATGAATAAGGAAGGTGTAGCTTAGTGTAGTATGCAACCCACCCTATGGTCTCATATTCTCACGCTTCATATAGCTCTGATAACCTGTCGTATGAGCTTTTCAAAACATCCCTGACTTATCTTGCTAAAATTTTCATAACTGACAGCATTCTGCCAGTTCTGGCATTGCTCACGCATGTATTCTTACACTACTGATAAAGAATAGAGAGAGCTTTTGGGTACACAATAAGTAATACACGAGCCACAAGTAAGAAACACTCTTGAGATTACGATAGGCAGTGTCTCGTCTGCTCTGCTGAATTCATCTGAGCAACCGCGGAACCAGGTGTTCTGATCGTCCTATTCTTTACTAGAAAAAATAATTCACACTTGCCTATTCTACACTACTCCCATGCACATCATGGAAATATTATAGCTTCTTATGTGGAATTTTTCCACTGTATGCCTAAATATTATTCGTCTTTCTTTTCACTGTGTTACAAGCCTCCGCCATGTCCAACGATACAACCGGTTTTGGTCAACTAAAAGAGCGTTTTGATGCAGTAAAACACTACCCGACCACGCATTGCCAAAAAGATCAAAGACAAGTTTGATGAAATGGACAGAGTCCAAGGTTCTGCCGTATCGCGCCTACAGTCCATCATGCGCTCCATCCGACTCTAGCATTTTCCATCAATTCAACACTTTCTGAAAGGTTGCCCTTTTGAATCATCCGATGAAGCTGAAGAAGCTTGTCGAGGGTTTTTTCATGTGGAGTCGAAGGGATGGCAATTTCGACCAGATCAAAAACTTGGCGGGCCAATGGCAGAAAGTCATAGGTAACGATGGCCTTCATTTTGAAATATAGTTATTGTTGTTTCTGTTAGGAAATTATGCATAAACTGTCAAGTTTTCTACAAGTTCCTCAGACTATCTTTTCAACCTAATATGTGGCTGAATTGTCTTGATGTAAAAGGAGACTACTTCAACTGTTTTACCTTTTGTTTGAGTCCACTTAAAGTACAAGTAAAATTTTTTCATGAATTTTGAAAATACGACGGGACGTTTTCCACATCCTACTATTGTTCTTGTGGAAAAGTTGACGATATTATCGGTAAAGAAGATCTGATCCTCGAGTTAAAACTACCGTCAAATGATAATCTGAAAACATGATAATACGTTTGAGCCTGTTATGAGATCTGGTAAAACGTTTGTACAGTAGTGAACAGGTGCCTATTTCGCCCTTTCGCGCGCCTCACTAGCACACTGCCTTTCGATTTAGCTGATCCCTTGGGGATATACCCTTGCATATATAGAAATCGGCACCAAATGATAGATTACCGCAAGTCAGGTGACAAAATCCTTAGACATTTGAGGGACCAAAATCGAGTGCTTGTGGCTGGTAGATGAATTATACCGTACTCGTGACTGTTTATATTAATCTCGCTCTAAACCTCATGTGTGGAGGTATATCTCCAAGGGATCGGTTGAACCAAAGGGCACTGTGCTACTGAAGAATGTGGAAGGACAAAACAAGCGCCTGTTTAGTACTGTAGAAGTGCCGTACCAGACCTGATAACAGTGTCAAACATGTCCTGATAACAGTGTCAAACATCAAAGTAACATTGAGCGAGGTCTACGTAAACAATGGGAAGTAGGGTATGCCGTCAACCATATCAGAAGATTGATAAATTATTTTAAGTTACACCGTGGGGTTTCTGATAGCCTAATTACTCTTCTCCAATTCTTTCTTTGCCCACTGCACGAGCGACTTCAATCGTCAGGGTAGTGCGACATTGATCAACCTCTGTGAGAAGTTGTCCTCATGTTTGTCGTTGCTTGATACGGTAATGAAGAATGATGGATGGAAGTGCTGTAATTAGGTGTAGCACTTTAAACAGCAGTTGCTTAGCGCCCTTATTAGGTCGGGCAGCAACTCATATCAGATATGTATGAGTACATTTGAAATTTTGGTTTGAATTGTACTTGTTGAAATGACTGAGTATTATCAAATTCCTTAAAGCACTCGTAATCATATGAGATATATGTATAAGTCTTATAGTACAAAATTATGACTATTTCCTCCACCATGGTGAGCAACAATGGAAGTCTCATCTTCGTCCCATAGAGATCATAGTAGCATTCTGGTCCATATCTTACATCTTTCTGTAATCGGCTATTTTTCCGCTCTGCTGTCCACTTTTAGATAACTTCTTTGCTGTACCTACAAAATGAAAGCATCAGGAAAGGTGTCTTGAAGTTTACTATCAGCTGTGCAAAGCTTTCTGCAGTTGGATAGAATCTCATTTCATTGAATAATTTTGAGGCAGTGTCAATAAAGATGATATATGACGTAACTTGGTTTGGAAACTGAAGAGTACATCACCAAGTTTTGGATCCTGTGATTTTTCGGTGTCTCGGACGGATTTTCCCCGATCCGTGGTTCAGCTCAAAACTCTTTCATAAAGCGTTGCTTATCATATTGTTGCGACTGATAAAATTCTAGTTTGAGTAATTTGTCATAGAATTTAATCTTTGTGGATAAACAGGAAAGTCGAATCTGTCAAGTAAATCATTTACATGTCAACCGGGTGCGGCTGCTGTCATTCTGTAGTGCCGCGTAACTGTGATGCCCGCCATCGGGCAGAACGTTGCCGGTTCGATGTCCGCCCATGACGCTTCGCAGGAGGCCCTTTGGTGTTACTTCGTGGTGTCGAGCAGTACTTAAAGCTATCTACAAACGTGAATATTCTAAAAAAGAAAACGCCCATTGTCTACAAATCAGTACTTTTTGTTACAGCACGTAGATCTATGGGGTAACAAAGGAATCAACGCACAGGTTCTGCAAAATTCACTACAACTGCTTCTGCATAAGTTTCTCCACAGATTCCTATACAATAGATAACACCATTTTCAATCCAACTTTTACAACATCGTCGAAAGATATACTAAAAAAGTTGTAATCACGTTATCACAATTTGGAGTTACGTTTCTATCAAAAAGTAGTGGATGTTAGAGTTGAACGTTATTCTGTCTTCAAAATGACGTCTATAGGCAAACCTTTAATACTAATTGGCACAAGAAACAACACCGAAACAACCTTTGCGAAGCGTCGATGTAAGGGGGCGAACAAGCAGCCCCCTTTCCAATGCCCGGATTCACTGACCCCCACGGAGTGCCTGTGGCGGGCTATGAGACAGAACTAGCACTAGTGACCTGTCGTGCTCAAGGGATTATTCTACGGATATTGAGGTCAATTGCGGAGAAGTCTTACTTTTAGCATAATCCTCTAAGTCTTTGTTATTCTCGCGGAACAAGTTTTCACGATAAATGTGAGGCGGCTAAAGCACAACTATTGCCATTTCGCCCTCTTATTGCAAACCTCTCTTGCATTGGCTTCCATTATAAGGAATCTTGCTGATCATTATCATAATCACACCGATCGCGCTCATTCTACCCGCATAAGCTGTATGGCTAACACTGACAGAAACATATCTATGTCTAACTCTTCTTTTTGAGTTATCGATTGTGCAGCATTTTTACCTCATATTTATCATCTATTTCATAGGCTTTATGATTAATGAGTACTACAAGTGCATAAATTGCACATGCTTGAGTTTCATCACATTCGCCTCATCGCAATTACTATTCACGAACGCTGTATGCGAAGAAACTAATCGAACTCAAGAAGTGCTGGATAATATTGCTGACAACAATGAGTTATGAAAAAATAGGGTGATGAGCAAAAATTTGACCTCAAACGGGAGTTGAACCCGTGCTGCAGTCACACTGGTGAAAAAACAATCAAAACATGAGAAGTCCGAAGTTTTTCCATTTTCAATTGAGAAGCCAAGAATCTTCTCTGATGCAACTCCTTGTATCCTAATGTTGCTCCATTAACAGCATTTGCACTGCGATGTCAACTTATATCTGCCGCTAAGGTTCCAACGTAATGCCACTTATGCCAATCTATATCCGTCGCTTGGATCGAAAAATATTGTCACAGGCGAGTAATCGCGTATATTGGTCGAATGAAGACAAACAAGCATGTGCACCCGGTATGGGTGAAACGCGAGATTGACTCCCGGCTAAGAACGAATATTTTGCATCCCGTTCAGTACTCATAGATGTAATTTGTAGAACATAACACTGCTGATCGGCAGTAAAAGTGAAGAATTCATTTAGAATCTAGACGTGCCCAAATGATAGAGCTTCGTGAACAATAATGATTGAAAAATCTAATCTTTTCTTTGATTTTAACTTTTCAGCGACAATAACTTTCAACTTTTTCAGAGCTCTTCACATGGAAATGTTTGACCGATCTCAACAAATGTGATCCGTTTCAAAAAGTACGTCTGTTTGAAACGAAGAACACATAACTTCAAGCAATCTAAAAACACCTATGCCCTACGTAAAGCATTTCTTTGAACTGCGAGGAAATTTTTTTTAACAAAAGGAGTAGTCGCAAATACGCAGAGTTTCTCCTCAATTGTATGGTCCATACTGAAACGGCTGAGAGGGAGGCAGAGCGAGAGCCTGAGTGAGTCCACGGGAGGGGTTTTAGCTGTGTGCAGCGTGTTTGCAAGATTGCTCATATTTCAACACCCTTGTGGTTATGTGTAAAGCAGTTCGTCTTGATAACCAATTTATATGCGCTTCTTAGCTATCAACATTCATGTTGAACTTGAAACATCTGCAGTGAATCAGAAGCGTTATGTATCTTAAAGATGTCGACGTTAAGAAAGATATTTTCAGGAAGCTCATCAAGGCTATATGAAAACTGTAGCTACCTTCATGTGCCTGGCATTGTTCTTCGAATTGGTCTGCATCGTTTGGAATCTCGTGGCCTTGTGAGTCTAACCGCGTTTCAGGTGTAGTAAATCTCATAGGCGGCATAACCCATAGATGCTAAAGAATGGTTGAGTCGATAAAAAACAAATTTCGGTGGGAACTTCTCTGATAAAGGAAACACATGCATCTGCAGACTTTCGTTTGTCAATCGACTGTGTTAATAGTCTGAGAGAATGTTCTAAGCTTTTTCGATGATAATACGTCACTGTTTTACGTACGTTTCGGAGGTACAGCCCGCCTCTTTTCCTCGTCCCTTTTTTATCAGTAGGGATGACCAATGGGGCGTGTGGCTCTGATGAGGCAGACGATACTGCCGAAGCGTGCGTAGACCACTGACGTAGCAAACCCAAAAAGGCTTGAAATATATTCGCACACTATATCTGCAGATTTTTGCCAATAAGACACAGGCCTTGTCAATTCATCAGGAAAACTCTTGATTACTGGAGTTCACAGAACTTTTTTTTTCTCCCCATCGGAACTCATATCTCAGAAAAATAATCCCACAAACGTAAGGTGCTTCAACAGGTTACGATGGTGAGAAGCAAGCGTTTTATGGAAACCTATAGCTATCGTGCTGAATAAACAAAATTCACAAGCCTTAATTTCGCCTTCACTTTTGAATACATCAATTTTGTAAGAGGTTCAGCATCAAAAGGAGCACTAAAAGTACGACCGTTAGAGGTATTGTGCACTACAAGAATGGCTACTGATCTAAACCGGTTCCGAACCTCCCAAAAGTCTACGGCTATGCATTTGGTATCATTTTTGTTTCGGAATAGTAATGTTCGGTCCATAAAAAGACCGGCTACTGCCTGCGAATGGAAGCATGGAAAAAGTGCTGATCAACAGTTGGGTATGGCTTATTGGGATACTTCCATTACGAACACTTTCAGTGCGGAAATGTATGGGTTTATAAATTTTAATTCTGTTTGAGGTCAGAAAGATTACCATTCCGTCACTTAAGAGGTAATGCGCACATTGGTGATCCGCTATTCTGTACTTTCACATTAGACTGTTTTTATAAACCTCGCTTAAAAGCAATATGTAACTGATAAGACATCTTGAGCCTCTCAAGAGGTCTGTTATGGTGCTTTTACAGGTTAGACATGCGTTTCGATATTACAGCCTCATCAGTAGCACGGTGCCTTTCTCTTCAGCCAATCCTTTGCAGGGGTATATGTCCCCTACATGGATACACTATTCTGCCAGTTGATCCACATCATTCACTTCTCACTTTCAAATGAAAATGGAATACTCGACTGATTTGGAAAATGAAGACTCAATCTCTTCCTTCTCAACTCTGTTAAGAAGTAGTGATAAGAGATGCACCGCGATACATATTGGGCTGAATCAAATGTGCACCCGGGCCAAGCCCTTCATCACTTTGAATCAAGAGAATTGGTATCACACTTTTCTGGGAGTGTAGTAGTAGTGATATATTGCAATCGTGGGTCACCATGAGTCATTGTAAAGGCTAGGTCCATGTTTAACCACCTCTAACAATGCTTGATGAAGACGAATACATGGGGCACCACTGAATGATTGATCAATGTCAAAGATTTTATTCTCCACCCATCTCATTCACTCTGGTTTTAGATAATGCATGGTATTATTGCAATATTCTCAAGAAATACCAAGGAAAACTCTTGAAAATTGCGTGGAATACTCCTCGTTTCTGTACAACATATAATTTTCTAATTTAAGTGATCCCTAGCCGCGGTATGATGTTGAATTATTTATCTAAAAAGCTTGAATGATGCACACAAAATTGGTCTCGAACGGGACTGAACCCGTACTTCACTCTTACCAAGAACGCGTGCTCCCACTACTCCACCAAGGCCATCGCATTGAGATCACTCTTTTTTCGATATGAACTATCGAGGCTGTCAACAAGCAATTGCTAACTGGTTTGGTCAGGACAGCACATTTCAGCACTGAACACAGTACGGTGAAAAAAAAAGCTGTCAACCCAATTGACTTAAATGCCAAAATGTGTTTACGAGACTAAACCCTTTGAGGGGTCAATTGCTAAGAGCTTTGATAGTTCATGTCGAAGAAAGAGTGGTAGCAGGGAGGTGTCATTGGTGATGTAGTGGTAGCACAAGGTCCCGGTATAGGTGAAACATGAGTTCAGCTCGAGCCTAATATCGGATAGTTTGCATTCAATCAATCTTCTTAGAGGAATACTCCTCATTTTGTTCAATCTCATGGTTTCAAAAGCATTCTTTTTGAAAACAACGTTCATGATTAATAAGCATACTGTGCTAATGAGCTTATGTCAATTTTCGATGCACTGCTATCAAGCCATGCATAACACATTAGCATGAATGACAATCTTTTGTCTCACGCAACATGAGCGATATATGACTCATATCAGCCAAACTTTGAAGGCTTTTTGTAACCCTTTTTTTTCTGTGACTTCGTTTCACCGCACCTTTTGCCTTGTAGTTAAATTTTTTCTATGTATTTGTGACTACTTCAAACAATTCTTATTTCTTATTCAACCTGTTTCCCTTTGCAACTTTGTGTTTCTGAGTACATCCTTAATGCGTGTGTAGGTTAGTTTACTAAAACATTATTAACATTTCTTCTAAAGGATTTAGCTCGTCTCCGTTTGAATTATGTATTTCCATGTCATTTCAGGATCTTTTGAACTATTTCCTTCATGCATGCGGATAATTTGGCGCTGTTTCCTAAAAAAATTTTCTTTCACATATTCGTCACTTAATTGAAAAAGGAGCAATTGATCACCAGTTCATGGATCATTTTTGTGCTCAATGAGTGGAAAGAAGCTGAAGCGGGCCGAGCAGCACAGCATGGCCTCTCTTGTGACATTTGTAATCCGTAGGTCATTCGAGTAGTACAAAAACAGTACACTACCCAACGACTTCTAGATCCTCAGTGTTAAACCCTGTTTTGCACACATCTCCTCAATAGTTATGTGATTCATCTTAGAGAAGCTATCGACTAAATGCGAATGTGTATAACAAAGAAATCCGTGTGGCAAAGCTAACATTCGCAAAAAAGGCTCATATATGACTGATTCCTGTTAATGCACTCAGTCATGCATGCGCCACGTAGTCACATGCAATTCGTGTAAGGGGCCCTAGTTTCGGTAAAATTTTATGATCACGCAAGGGATAGAATAAATCGATAACCTACTTTATTTGAAAGATCTACAAATCCATACTTGCAGGACAAATCTATAGTATATCAAAAATCCTACATTCAACATATTATTGCTTGAGATTGTTAGTAGTATGTTTTTTTCTATTATCCGAAAACCATTGAGGATACCACTCCTTTCATTGAATAGAAACTTTTTATGGAGTGTCAAGAACCATTTGAGAGTTTAAATCTCTGACTACTGCGCTATATGGCCATTTTTTTGAAAAAACCTTTTTATAACGCTGAACAAAAGAAAACATTTGTGACCCACACACGCATATTTCTCGCAGGACAGAATTGTTCTCTGAAACTATGAGTAACCATTCGACAGCGTAAGTCTCGACAACTCTAAGAAGTTGCTTAATTTCTGAAAAGACCATTTTACTGCAGTGTGATAACGGAAATGAGATCACGTTTCACATACGTAGCGCATTTGCTTCTTCGCTAGTGTGTGTGTTGGATATGTCCTGAACGTGGCCCGATATGGCGTTCCGCGATCGATCGATCACACATGTGATGTGCAATTTTTGTTTTCTAAATTAGGATTATTTCTCCAATTGTACAAACTTCGGTCAAAACGTTTGATTCTGGTTCTACGAAAATTCCTCTACACATTCGTATGCTTTTCGTGCTTCCAACAAAGTCATAGTAAAAACGTGCAGTCGGTGAACAGCATAATTTTATTTTAAATGCTACAGCGTTATAAAAGAGGTTTTTTGAAAAAAAAAATGAGCACGTAGCGTAGTAGACAGAGATTTATGCTTTCGATTACTTATTGATACTCTTATAAAAGTGTCCCACAGAAAGGGTTGTTTCTTCGTTTATCTTTGTATAACGGAAAGTACCGTAGTATTATTTTACTTACGATGTACGTCTGATCGTATGTAAGCTTTTGCAAGCAGCAATATGGTGTCTATTTATCCTTTCGAAACAAGAGAATTGTCCAGTGTGCTTCAGTTTGTCAACGATAATGAAGAATTACGAATTCTTTGAACAAGTGACTTTACTCTTCCAAGTGTCTTACGAATGTCTTATATATTGACGGTTAAGACGTCAAGCACTTCTGGAACAAACGGCCTCATCACTGTGTTGTATTTGCATAGTATGTGGAATCGGATAAGTCAGAGTCAAGAACCACATCCCACAAAATTACCTCCTTAATTCAGGTATCATTCAAACCAACATCCTTCAAGTGGGCACGAGTCAGAAGGCCAAGCACTCAAAATGGTAGAAATCTGTCAGACGAAAGGAATTTACGACTACTTAATATTTTCTGTCACCTGATTAGCCATCGACTGGACACCAGCAATCCTCATGCGCTTAGCCTGCGGATGTACCAAATGTGCACCGTTTTGCTTAAGAATCTCGACGAGCACCACACTTCTAACACAATTCCCTTTTTTGATGCTTTGTCATTTCAATATCTTGAATTACTCTTATGTCTCTTCCGTGGCATTGTTTGATCATAGTAACGATTTTTGACAAATACAAGCATATTGGACTCCTTTTCACGGAGATATAGTCCGTTGACGAATGCACATCCATCGCTGCGCATCCATCTGGGTTAAAGATTACTAGCTATTTCATAAAACTCCATTTTATTACTTCATGATCCACCTCACGATGTTTTTCCCAGTGTTAGGATCCCAGTACTTTTCGCATTCAATTCGTTTTTTTTGTCTTCTTCTTAAATGCCGTAGAGTGCTGGTTGATCACGTCTCCTTGCAGTCTCTCGGATAGTCTGGCTGTGGTGTTTCATAGGGCTCTCGTTATTGACTGCTAGAGAGTGTAAGTGGAAGACGAGAAGGGAGGTGAAATTAGCCACGCGCCGCGACGAGCGTCACAACCACTCAGCCTCGCCTCCCAACATTACATATAGGAGTGTATCTTGTTGACTACTTTTTTGATAAAAAAATTCAAGGAATTAAATTACTTTCAGCTGTACCTGCTGCTGTAAAAAATATATAATCCACCCACTTACATTACTGTCGTTCATCACCGCCACATTACTGCTTGTCGCTGTCATTGTCTACGCAGAAAATAACCAGGATCTAGGTAAGACACTACGGATTTCAGTATTGAGCATTTCTCTCTTACAATAAGAGCTCAAGTTATTTAGTTCAGTGCAACTCACGAAAAGAGTATTTGAGTTGAGGACATGAAGGTCAATAGCTTTTGGCAGAAATCTAGATAGAATGCTTTGGAGAGCATCGTCACCCGCCTTATTTCCCCTTTTTTTCGCAATTAATATAGACCAAAACTAGCTCACAACCCGGAAAGCGCCCTAGATAAAGATGCTGTCCTTTACACGCATAGTTATTAGTTAGGTCAATAATGCTGCAGACCATTAAGACCTCTATCGTTTTGAGTCGAAAATTGGCACTAGGTCTCTTTGAAAAAGGCATTCCATCCGGTCCAAAAGGCAGATAAGTGCCTGGGTGTTAGATGTGGGCACGTTGCTGCAAAGTGATACCAGGCTTCTCTCTAGTTCAATTTGTCGAAACTTCAACGGTATTTATATAAAAGAAAGCCCTGTAATGTCAGCCAGATCCTCAAGGAATCGAATGCCCTCGTATACGTAGATAAGGGATGACAGACTGAAAAACAGTTTAGCAACTTTCGCATTCTGCGACTTTGGCTTTCAGAACAAGGAATTTGTGGAACCAGTTAGCGTTTCACCTATTGATCACGATCACATGAGTAAATTCTCATCCAAGAGGCGAAAAAATGGAGTAATTAGACGAATAAAGCTTTTCAGGTCACGAACTCTCTCACAAGGACGAGTTTGGTTATTCGTTCTGGCTGTCGGTGGCCGCTCTTGTGATTGCTGCTGTCGACACGGTGGTGGCCAGTGTGACTATCTTTTTGGGACGTCATTGTCTGTGAAAAGTAGTTCACTTCGGCTGTCGCCATTTTTATCCCTTCTGAATTTCGACCGGTGTGGTTAATCGAAAGTGCACTATGTAGGTGTATATTATTTCCTTGGACATGTGATAGTGATGGAGAAACTGTCGCTTGTCTGAAATATTGCAATCCAGATACAAGCTGAAGAAATTAATGGACGTTTAATACATTTCATCTTTTTAGTGCTTCTCATGTAACAATATTGTCAGCACTATCGCACCACCATATTATATAAGTATACCAGGGCACAAATCTAGTAATCTGGTCGCTAAGAATCTGCAACTTACGTGCACTCAGTGCAGGGGCCTTTTTTTTATTCCTCCCCACTTCGATCACTTCAGAAAAACGCATTTTTCCATTTCTTCCTATTTTCCAATAAACATTCGATAGCTCGAAATTTCGAAAATGGCTTTTTTGATGCACTGTAACAGCTTGTTCCTCACTCAGACATTTCTCGCTGAACAAAGCATTTCTTTTAGACTTTCAGTAACCATTCAGTAGCTTAAATCTCGGCGGTTCCAAAGATGTATCTGATATTCTGCAAGCATTTCTTGGTGCACTGAAACAACGGAAAAACATTGAGTTTCGCAAATTTTCCACCGAAAGGGTACAGTGGTTTGGTGCCAGTGCTGAGCTGCGTGAAACTTAACTTCTTTCTACTACTATAGCGCATAGGAAAAATTTTTTTCAGGGCGTATGCATCTTTTGAATTCCTGAGATTTGAGCCGTGGAAGGATTTTTAAGAGTCTACAGGGAAACTTTGTTCAGCGAGAAATGTATGAATGAGAAATATAATTAGACTTTTTGGTGTTTCTACATATGAAAAAGGCCATTTCAAAAATTTACATTTTTGAATTTCACGATTTGATCTACCGCATGATTACTGAACCTCAAAAAATTCTAAAAAATGTATTTTTTTCCAGGAGTTTTTGGTAAGCGAAAAACGGAAATGATCTCTTAGTTACAAAAACAATTTATAATTTTTCAAGCCAACATAATTTGCTCCATCACCACCACAAGCTCCTATGGTGTCTTGAGCGTCTACAAATGATTTCAGCTTCCACTGCTTTTTTTTTGCAAGCAGATTTTGTGAACACAACCTCGAGGAAGCCGTTTCCCAGTCCGCTTCGACTAATTTTTGTTATTATTTTGAAATGTTCCGATTTTGTCAGCTGTATTGATCCCGCACATTTGTCAGCTCAAATTACGATATGGCTGGTCCTAGCAGTACAGATTTTACCGTCATTCCATCCAGTTTTCAAGCGATAAATTTTTCGAGATGAAATTTCGTCTAATGGATTGCCGTTTTTTACACCTTATTGCAACTGTGCAGAGCAAATCTAGAGGAGCATTAGAAATAGTTACGTGTCAAAGTGAGACGCAGCTTGTAAGATCATCCTTGCTCGATCGGTCGGTCACACAATTCACTTTCGGTATAAAGATAATAGCTCTTTTGGAGGAATTTAGATCACGAAATATCAAATCATCTTGCAACCCAAAAATGGCTTGTACGTGCTTGCAGCGAAGATCTTAGACTACTCCCTTATGCTTTTACTGCGATTTCCAGAAAGAACACTCAAGCATTTATCGTGAAGGTATGAAAGAACAGAAGCTCTTCAAAAAGCGGCGTTATTGGTGCTTGTTCATGTTAGCCAATAACAGTTGAATGTAAGCAAAACGGATCGAATTCGGAAGTTTGTAATTTGATCAATGTGCAAAAAAGTTTATCTATGAATACAAATAAGTCAAGCACAATGAGAAAGAGCGTTTTTCCTAGAAGAATTTCCATAAACCACAAAGGTGTTATAAACCTACGATATTACGATATTATCGGAATCCTATGAACACATCGAGAGATTTGCTCCAAATACTGCTTATTAAATTGACTCAGTTTTATTCGAAATTCCTAACGCAATCGTGGCCACATAAGTTATAGCTCTTTTTTTGCTTTGAATAGCTTGATTTTCTTATCTATGTTACAGATGCAAGAAAGATTCCAATTAGCCTTTACTATCGGCCGTACAAAATGTGTTGTTATCAATTCGAGCTTCAATTTCTTCGTGCAGTCTTTTGGTAGGGACGAGGACTAGATCTGATCTGTTTCATTCAAGATTGAAGAGCATTTGGCACAGTTTTTGGGCTTTTTTTATAAGGGGCTGAGACCTCTGAAACACGTGTATGGCTGTGGCGTATTAACCTCGGTAAGGCTTCAAACATTCATAACAATTATATTGAATGTTTATTGCGAGATTAAAAAGCAGTCGATGCTACGGATCAGTTTTTGGTTTCTTGAATTTTTCTTTGTCATCGGTCGAGTCTTCCCTGATTGGAATTTTACTTCAAACTTTTTTCTCGTCCGTAATTTTTTACTTTACTTCAGAGTGGTAAAAGTTCTAATTTGTGTAGTGCATGATCGAACGTAATTTTCGCAGTGACTACGTGGCGACCTAATTCACCAAACACTCAATCTACGTATCAGAAAGACATCAACTTCAATTTATGAGCTCTGAGACCACTCTGTCTGGCTATCCTACCATTGAGCTACTTCTCCTTCTATTTCTTTCGATACTGGTTTTTTAAAAGAATGAAATCTTGTGGAAGTTGTGAGGAGGACTAGAGTACAACCAGACCACTGTCATCTAATCCTTCTAACACACTCATCTATCTCCTATTCTTTCTCGTTCTTTTCAACTATTGCAACGTTGAAGTCTGGGATAATAATTCTAGAGAGTCATGCAGATAATCTGAATACTCATCAATAGGGCCTAATCACTTTGAAAAACGGTAGAGACCGATCAATGGCAAATGATGGTACTGATCTGTATTTGAATAGATTTCAAAATCGAGAAGTGGTTATCAAGATGACAGAGTCTTTGGGAGCCGATATGATTGACAGCAAATAGTCAGGGATTACGTCACTAAGAATTCCTATGGTGATCTTTACTGCATTAGCAAAGAAAGCTTTTATATTTGATTTATATTAGATTAGAGGCACGTGTAGACCGATGATTAGATGTATAGTGAAGTGCATTCGCGGTCGTTCATTTGATTACACATCCTGGACTCACCAAGGTTTCCAAGCTCTCAAGGTGACAAAACTGACACCATGCCCGTTTGAGAGATGGTAGGACTGACGTGATACATCGGATCACACCAAGTGGTTCTGTAACCAAATATGCATTCAATCTCTCCTATAGTGTCTACACATAATAAAGTCGATTGCATGGAGCATCAATCAGAGAATGATCAGAGCCGGAGACTTTATTCTATAATTTTTTCTTTGGTTTTAATCATTGCTAAGACAGTATTATCAGATTTGATGCGATTCATAGTCTCAGTGACATATTGATAGTTAGAATCACAGGGAACCGTTTTGATACAGCATTGATTACAAGAGTCCCATGTATGTAATGAAATTGGCAGAAGTAGAAGGGCAATAAGTACCTGGAAGCGGTAAGACAATTAGCGCATTCCCATGTCATCTTCATAAGTAATGGGCGTTACCTACGAATCATGCTAAACTTTGCCATTTCAACTGAGTGTTCTGAGTGTTTCTGAGTCTGAGGCAACGATTCCTACAGTTATTTAAGCGACCGATAGACGGCAATGTATGCAGACAAAGGCGGGAAAGTCACCTTATGGTGAAGCGATGAGCGTCACAGTACGGTTTCTGAGCTTTAACGTTATGTAATTTTGCTGTATTGCTATGTCTACTGTTTATTATTATTGACTCCGTCCTCCGTAGAGATTTGCACGTGCATAGCTTTCACATGATCAGGCTACAACATAGGCAAGGCAACCTCAAGAGGCAAGTACCACATTCCCAATGCGACCGCCTTATGATGCTTATCACATTCAAGATACAGTATCAATTCACAGGACCTAGTATCTATTAATCTCGGCATACATTGAATAATTCAGTATTTCCCCTTAAAAAGTAGAGACCAAGTTGTTAACAACAGTTTTCATTGAATACGGTATTATACTAGATAATAATACAATGGAGGACGTTTCAGCAGTTTCGTCTTCTCCTGAGCCTGGAAGGGTCAAATTGACGTGCAATTTCCTCAGTCGAACACTTTCATAACCGAAGAAGAGAAAACTCAATACGCAAATATATAATCGCCATAGTGAACAATCTCTATCAAATACTCGTCTTTTGTTGTTTTGTGGCCCACTAATTATTATGTAGACTTCTCTTCATTGCAAGTAAGATGAGATGTGCGCTCGACTGAAGAGGTGGAATTCGCAGGGATTGTGTTCAGTATTAACAAAGTCCCCAATGGAGAAGAATTGTGGGCGTGTCAATTTTGGTGTGCAAACTCTATCGGATCAAATATCGAAGTAACTTTACACTGAAAATTTGAAAAATTTATTGAGCAAATTGCATAAAACAGTTTCATTAAGAGGGCGAAACAGCTATCACGAAAGTTTGGAGAGTCGAACTATGATTGATATAGTGTTAGAAAAATCAAAGGTCACCGTGTTAGGAGGTGTGCGTAACCGATTAAAAAAAAGAAGAAGGAATTTTGTGAAGAAACCCTGTTTAGAATCGCTTGCAGTTTGCGGAGGAAATGTTCCACTGCGGCGGATATTTGTCCATGATCGGACGGCTCAGCATCTGGGCTGCATGGCTGTGCGTGACATGACCTCGACTCGCTCCAATTCATCAAACTTTCCTTTGTCTTTTTGCAGTGGGAGGTTTGGCATTGTCTTATACGCTTTCGACGAATCAATGTCGGATACTTTTCCTTCAACGATTCGTAAACTCGGTCTAACTGCTTCCTAGAGGAAATATTTTTGAGATATTCCCATGATTTACAATAACTGATAGAGTGTGAAAGAAACATAAAAACTGAATTTTTTACGGGTGTTGAGGAACTTTTTCCTCAACCTAGTAATAAAATCTAAACTGGACTGCCAAATAATTGATATAGCCGAAGGGTTTGTAGCAATTACTCGCTAGTTGAATATTGATATAAAGGAAAAGCATTTTTGGCATGTTCCCTTGTATCGCCCATCATGAGAAAAGGATTTCAAAATTCAATACCAAGAATTGAAAACGAAAGGGGGTGAAGTGGCAAGCACAGAAATTTCAAATTCATCGCTCTTCAGAAGTTGAAGTTGGCTTTTCATCATGTTCCGTTCCATACTTGCTCATGAAAGCTCATAAGTTATGATCGAATTTTTTCAAGCTTTTCGGAGGTCTGTTATGGCACCTCGATTTCATAGGGTTCGTTTCGCCTTTCTACCAAACCTCATCAACAGCACGTGCCATTCGACTATTCGTCTCTTATTGTAGGGAATCGACGCCGAATAAGCTTCATTCTGTGTTAAGTAAAAGATCACCCAACGTGGCGTTCTCCCAGAGTGACTGATTGTCGATTGCCGTCTGCCAGTTACGGCGAATCACGCCAGTATATATATATATATATATATATATATATATATGTATATATATATGTATATGTATATACATATATAATATCAATTCTTTCAACAAACTATTTTGACGCTTTGCTCAAAAATGCAATGTGATATAATAGAATTTTTTAACCCTGCAATTGTTACTGTAGAAAATTGCTAGGAAGCCGAAACGTACGCCTAACACTTGAGGTGCTATAGCAAAAATCTGAAAAGCTTTTGAAAAATTCTATCAGATCACTTTGAATTTATGAATGTGTATGTCACAGAGCATATCAGCCCAACGCAGGGCACGTGGTAAGATCAACGAAGGTGAAAAATATGAGCACTTACTCGTTTCGTATTCATCATTTCACGTATCGAGTCGAAAAAGCTAAAACATGCAGTATATGCTTGCATATGAATTCATGTGGGTAATTTCCAAAAAAACTCAGCCACTCACAGTTGCGAAGAATTCAACTCAGCGTTTTATAGTCTTAAAAGGGTCATTTATGGTGGAGTGGTTCTACAGTTTAGTGGTTGTTTTACATGCTCAAAAATAAATAGGTGTGTTTCCAGCGGATTCTCGGTATTTATTTTTATGTCTGAATGATGTGAGGTCATCAGGCAATCGGAGGAGTCCGTGAAACCACCGTGCAGTTTGCTACACTGAAGTCAGAAATACAATTAGAAACCAGTAACTCTCGTGGCAGTAGCAACTATTGTAAGTGGTTGGCTATGCTTCATATGATCTTCCTTTGAAGCCAGTAACGTATTTCCCATACGGAAATTGTGTCAAAGCATTAATATTACATTTCGATATCTTGATATTTACTTATATATGTTTAGTATTCGAGCCACTGAGATACTAAAGAGGGACGTTTGGAGGAGAATTCTTCGCTGGAAAAAGACTTTTCACTAAATTTTAAGTAATCAACCAAATAACTAAACTTCGAGAATTTCAAAGTGTTTTGTTCCCTAGAAAGGTTTCCTTACAACATTGTAGGGAAAAAAAGCTTTGCGTTTCACGTACGCGTATGTCTCACAGAAAGATTTTGATGTTGCCACTGAGATATTCCTGACTGCAAAAAACGGTATGAAGTATAAGTCTGGATTAAATGTCAGACTAAATGACTATGTTTCTTGTTTTCTAAAAGCTTGCCATGTTGCAATCATCGAGGTTAAAGTATTTTATAACATCGATTGAGAAGTGCCCACGCTCTTCACTTCTAGTTCCAAAAACTTCGTATTCTTAAAGTAGGGAGAAGTGTCCAAAACACCGCTATACTGTTGAATTGAACCAATCGGCACAAGGAGATTAGTTATGCATCTAAAGGTTCTGATATTTGCATACTGATGGATAATAATCGGTGAGGAATGCACTTTACAGGTAACATTATAATCACTAATATATTCTTATAAATTCAAAACGACGAAAGATCATTCGACTGAAAATTATGTTAAAGACCATAATGGAATGATATCATGGAATTCCTCTTTTTTCTGGTACGCCTTTCTTTCGAGTATTTTATTAAGACCACGCTCAAATTTCGATAGATCCTTTCATTATTACTTGTGCCAACATGTCATGTGGTCTGGTAAGGGCTCTTCTACAGTCCCATACACATGTTTCTCTGTGTTAGGAAAAAATCTCGCCCGACATGGTTCGACTTCATATCTCTCTGCAGGGAGAGCAAGCTCCGAGAGAACTGGCTAATAAAAAGATCGAAAGACGGGTTCTGCCCGACTGACGAGTCTGTAAAGACGAAGCGCGTGTATCGGGCTGTAAAAGAGCCCATACCAGACCACATGACATGTTGGCTCAAGTAATAATGAAAGGTTGTAAGTTTGTTTGGCTGAGTGGGTTTCCATTAGGTTGACCTTTCGAGGCGTTGATGAGTACCGCATTGTCTCCATTAGGCATAAATTCTATCAAATCTTTCCGCTTCATACTCTCTTACAAGGTTTCATTTGTATCTGAACATTCAAGCGTTACCAATTCATTAGTAAACAGCCTTTACAAGCGATACAAGAACTTCTAAGAGCGACATTCCTTCCATATTCATAAAATTTCTTCTGTTGTTGACTGTCATGCGTTTGCAACTTCAACTTTCATTTGACTGCCTATTTCTTCTTACTAACGCAGGGTATGAGGTTTAATTGCAAGAGTGCTGAGATACGCACAAAACTCGAAATCTGATTTTTCGTGTAATAGCTTCAAAGCGCAGTGAAATTTGATTCAATATATAGCTTTGTCAGGAAAACAGGAAAACCATAGGTTTGCATTAATCCTTTCATTATTATTTGAGCCAACTTGTAATATGGTCTGGTAAGGGCTCTTGCACTACCCGATACACGTGTTTCGTCTTTACAGACTCGTCAGTCGGGCAGAACCCGTCGTCTTCGATTTTTTTATAGTCAGTTCTATCGAGAGCTCTACTCCCTTATAGAAAGTCATCGAAGACGAACGTTTTACACTCTATGTCAAACGAAATTTTCACCTAACGCAGAGCGTTTGCGCACTCGACTGCTCTTTGGCTGATATTTTTATCATATTATACCTTTATACTGGTAGAGCACGTCTCTTTGCAATCTCGGGAATAGCCTAGCTGTGGCGCTCCATAGAGTGTTCGTTGTTGACAACCCTGTGAGGCTTTGCACCGAGCCTCACAACCACTCGGCCACGACGCATTATGTGGCGCATGTGGCGCAGTGCTTAGAGGTGCTCTGCGTCGCACACGAGGTCGATGGTTCGATCTCGAGCTCATGGCTCACCAAGTCGTCCATCCCTCCGGGGTCGGTAGATTGGTACCAGACAGGTCTCAGACTTGTCTGGGATAAGACGAAACACATGTATCGGACAGTACAAGAGCCCTTACCAGACGACATTACAAGTTGGCTCAAATAATAATGAAAGGATCTATAGACATTTGAGCGTGCTCTTAATAAAGCACTCGAAATAAAAGTATAACATTGGTTTACATCTTTTTTCTACAAGTTTTCGTCATTAAGGTATTGTGTATTCAAGTAGACATGGGCTGCTCACTAATTGAAATAAGGAGGCAACCAAGCGTGATGCTAAAGTCTTCTCAAAGGCAACGTTGTGCTCATTAACTTCCGGTATTTTCTACTCGACATTAGTCATATTACCTCATGGTGTTGAGAGAGCGAAAATGGTAGCAATCACTTTTTGAATGTCATCTAGATTACTTTCGCCCCTTTTTTCGTACTACAATAACGCCAACAAGATTTTCTTGATATGCGACTATCAAAAACTGAATTCGAACACAAATATCTACTGCAATATGTCAACTCAATGACTATTTTGCTTGTTGCCCGAAATTCTTCTAAAGGGAGATTTTCGCGACAGCATCACATTATCGTAGGGTGCTTGCGCTTCCTATTTTTTGCCTCCGGAACATCTTCCATAGTCATTTAGTGAAGAAGACACTGGTTAGAAAGCAAGTGTGCAATCAAATTTCATTGTTTGACACCATGAAGCATCAACTGAATTCAATGACTATCCTGAACGACTGTCATTTTTCCTCTTAGCAGATAATGTAATAAATCAAATACTTGTAATTATTTGGAATTTTTTGAGCCTTTCTAAGGTCTTTTATAGGCAATCATGCACTGCAATACACGTGTTTCGGCCTTGCAGCATCGTCGGTTGCACGGTGCCTTTCGTCTGAGCCATTCCCTTAGAGGGAAAACCTCCTCACCTGGAAGAATACCAGCCGTAAGCAATCGACCATTAATCAGTGCAGTGTCAGGTGTTCACGTCACTGGACATACAGTGACATGTGTGAAATGAATTTTCACTTTACATGCGACAGCGCAAATGGTCGCTGAGAAATTTTTCATGTAAAGAAGTTCTTACCCAGAACGGATTGGCGCAGGCGAAAGGCACCGTGTGACTGATGAGGATGCAAGGCCGAAGCACGTGTATTTCATTGTATAAGTGCCTACGAAAGATCTCATGAAAGCTCAAAAAAAATCCATTGTCAGATTATACTGTTAAGAGGGAGGTTTGAAAGACAATAGAATATGAAGATATTATTTAGAATTATTCTGCCACAAGGACGACAAACGTTTCCTTTTCACTTCATTTTGAAGAGTATTTCGATCATGAATGATGAATTTGGCAGTCATTTCTAAGTCGAAACTTATAAGAACCTCATCCGTTAATTTCAGGCATTGCTAATTTGATTTTAAGGTCTAGTTTGTAAAATGGCGCAATGCCTGCAATGCGATGATCTGATTTAGAACATATTTTGGTGTGTCGATATATTGAACGACATAAACCTAAGATTCTTCAACTATCACTGTAACAGATTATAATTGATTTACAATTTCAATTTTTCTTGTTGAGTTCTCAAGAAAAAGAGTTTTTGAATTTTAAGAGGAAGAAGGTTCTGTGAATTCTCGAATGACTCAACTCGACGGACTGGTAACTGATTAATATGCAGAAGAAGTTTTAATGAGGCACTTGAGAAGCATGTCCATCAAACCAATCGCTATCAAGTTTACCATACTTGGATTCTTCTGAAACCATCGACCTTCACACTGAACTCCTCGACACGGTAATATTTTGAATACGGCAGGTGATGTCCGAGCATCAGGTCGTTGCTGCGCCATTATCATAAGTTTTCCGAACTTGCAAATGTAGAATTTGAATACATAATTAGGTTTACTGCGACTACACACAAAATTCCCAAAAAATTTGGCATAAGTGCAAAGTTACAAACTCAACTATTGATCCTAAATTTCTTCCATAAGAGTGTCGGGAAGGAAAATTAGTCAGAGTGAAACCGTGATGATTCCAAAACGTCACCCATACATCATGAATGCTGAGATACGAATGAACTCTGGAAGCTAAAAATGTATCAGAAAGGTTTAATATAATTTATGTTTCGTGGAGGTCAATCGGCACTTCTCCGATGCCTGGAAAGCTCAATTTAGTGGCAACCACCTCAGTCAAGCAAATTTATTACCGTGCCGCAAGCAACAAATGAAAGATTTTGTTCCATCTACGGTTTTTGACATATTTTCCAGGTGAGCAGTGTATCATCGTTTTCCAACTCATATGGATATGTTTGATTGATGTTGAACACCATCAAGCCGTAATGTGATATTCATCCTTCGCAGATTAATATTCTACGACTATCACAAATTTCGCTTATACAACTATTCCCCTCATACTAATCTGCTCAACTTGATAGCATAGCGGTGTTTTTGGACAAGTTTACCTTATCATACCTTTCGTTTCAAGTGTTTCTCTTAATCATGCTCGAATTTCAGTATGCCTAATAGTGATTTTTGAGCCAAGCATATTGCATTGAGCCAAGAATTAAGGATTTTACCTTACTATAGTAACTAGGAAGTCATAGGAATAAAATGCACAGAGTATAAGCACTTCTCAGTCAAAGTCAGAGGTAATTCCATCATCTCGATGATCATGACACATAAAACTTGAGCCGACCGACATTGTGATTTAGTCTTGCCGACGACATGCCTTATGGATTTGTCTGTCAACGATAATGATGACGTTTCAAATAAATCCTATTGGAATTTGTATAATACAGCGGACGGCCAAAGTTCATTCAAACGGTTTATTTAAAAGGAATGCTTCCCACGAAGTTTGAATAATCAGTGTAACTCCACTACGGTTCCGCAACCAGAAGCGAATTAGCAGCCTCTGCACACTGTACATCCGAAATGCAACCAGCACTTCTGCTTTTCCCCGTTTTTGCGGTCAGTGAATAATACTTCGTTGTCAACCATAAATCACTTTGATATCTCAGTGGTTAGATATCGCCAAGAAATATCAAGGCTTTAGTACATTTTTGATGTGAGAAATACGTTGTCGGTTGTGAAAGAAGATCATACGAAGGGGTAGCTAACCAGTTGTAATATCATTACTGTCACAAGAGCTACAGAGTTCTCCTTAAAATTGCAATCTACATGCCTCAAGATCTCCGATGATCCCATAAATTTCTCCGACTGCCTGATGACCTCTTATAGTCCAAGCATAAATTTCAAAAATCCCTTAAACACCGTAGCTAATTACTATTGATTGTGTTAACTTAAACATTAGACCGTCTAGCCACTAGATTGTGAATTACGCTTTCTAGACTATGAAACACGGAGTTGAGATCTCCGCAATACGGAAGAATTTAATTTTGCAAATTAACCATATGAATTTATTTGTAGACATATATTATATGTTTTAGCTTCTTCAGTTTGGTGCGTGCACTGGTGAATCCGAGACGAGTAAGTGCTTCCAGTTTTTCACTTTAGTTGCTCACTACGTGTGTACGTCCTTCTGGATGTGTCCGGTGTCAAACAAGTGGTTTTTGATTCGATTTCTCGTTACTGCAATCGTGCGCTGTCGGCAAATTGATGTAAGATTTGTTTGAGAGGATAACAACGCTGGCTTCAAAGTAAGCAGGCTACCGTGTGTCAATGTAAGGACCAAATAGGTATTCGGTCACCTTCAACGATGCCTAATGATGTAGAATGGAAGGTGCATTCTTTAGATTAAGGCTAAAAGTTTTATTCGTTTTATTTCATCGCTCATTGCGAAGAACTGTCCTGGATATTAGCCAGTTGAAATTTATTTATTTGACCGACTCTTGCAGTGTTATGATCTTACAATGTATAAATTAATGTAGAGTGATGTGCAAAAACATTTGCGTCAACTGGGATTCGAACCCAGATCTGAGTATTTCCGGGAGCGTGTGTTGCTAACTGCTAAAGAACATACAAGGCAGTAGTGGTTCGGCGTGCTTTGTAAAGGAAGCACAGATAACACGTTGTAGCGTAGAAAGAGTTTCGTGCAAAACGAGTGTCGGTGGTGCGACGGTTTAGCATACGGTCCCGGAAAGAGTGAGATCTAGGTTCGAATCCCGGCTGACGCAAATGATTCTGCACAGCACTCCACATTATTGTTGCGGTTATTGTTCTGTTGAGACCCATTTATTGTTATTTTCTGTTTCAGCGCTTCGTTGCAGTGGAACTCTGAATGACTCCACTAGAGAAACTGTTCTTAGAATTCTGAACTCCGCCCGTGCTAGTGTTGCTTTGGGATATTTCCGACAGTACGGCGTGTCATCTTCAAATGATATGAACAAACTGGTAAATCTTCTTTCACTCTAATTATATAAAATTAAGACATTCTGCTGCAACATTTCCACAAAATCGCAACTGAACATTACACAGAGTGCGGAGAATGTCATTCCAAATGTGAGACTTTCTAGAAATGGGATTGCACTCTAGAAGCAGTCGCTGAAAAGGATGTGAAACGCTGTCTTCAAACTTCACGGCTTACAGGAAAGCGAAATGCTGTTAATTTCAACTAGTAAGTTTAGACATTAACTCTAGGGAACTTGTCATGAATAACAGCTTATTTGGAATTGCAAAATATTTGCTTTTCATTCTCGAAATTTAGTTATGAATCAAAGAAGTCTCTAGAAGTTGATACAAACCCAATTATCAACTCAATATACAAGTGGACATGGATTTCAAATGCAAACTGGCCAGCCACCAACCTCTATGATGGAAACAACGCATCGTTTCAATTTGCTAATGTGCGTTCACTTGATTGAAGGCTACAATAAGCAGCACTGTTTTTAGTCTGATTTCAGATGATTAATGCAAACGCAACTGCCGTTGGCTGCTCCAGTACCTACTGTGGAAGCAGTATATCAACAGCGTGTGTCTTCTCACAACCGTAAGTAATACGAATTGAGTAATTTTAGAATTGCTCGTCAGTTAGTCGAAAACTTTGTTTCAGTCGAGCACAAATTGGAACTTTGGTGTACACAACCGGGAATCCATGCAGAAATCGCGACAAATGCGCAAACTCTAAGAAAGGATTATGTGAAAATGCACTCTGCGTCATTTCTGCATGAGTACAGTGATAGCAGAAGCTACGCTGCAACAATGTGATAAAGTGAAGATTGATGTTGTAACATTATAACGTTCTGGTTTCTTTGAAATGTGAAGAAGAAAGTTGTGAACGAAAAATTGTTTGCTGCTTATTCACTCCGACTGGATTTCCTCCCAGAATACCACCGTATACAGCAACAATAGTGAGGACGTTAGACAGATTGGTGCAAAAAGTGCCTGAAATCCACGTCTTTCACCTACTCACGCCTTATGGATGGTACGCTATGTTCCGTAGTTAATAATGAATTCCAGCAGTTCCCATTAGGCAGCGCGTTTCATAGTCTATCGACTAAGAATTTGTGCCTCTTTCAATGAAATAATGGACTGCCTTGAATTTTCTACAAAAGTTTTAGATAAGATGATGCAACAACAACTAAAGGAAGCATTCGAATAAACTGTATTATGACGGGAACACAATTAATAAGATGGAGAGTCATTCGCCCGATTATGCAGTTGCTTCACCAATATCATCGCGCGGATCATTTCCGTTATTGGACAGGGTTTTTGAAGAGATCTCTTTTGCTGGATGGAAACTTTTCATTGAACTATCAGCAACCACTGATAAGCTTAAATCTTGCAAAATTCAAAAATTTAGACTTTTTAGAGGGGCCTTCTTACGGCGCTGTAGCATCCATAATAGAAATGTATATTGCACTCGTCGATCATTATTGCGAAGATTTTTAAAACTTTTTGTAAACTTAGCCGTTTCAAAAATGTATCTATTTTCTTGTATTGCATTGTAGAAGATATTCTGCCCTATCAACCTAGTGCCTATGACTTATTTTTCTATATTGCCAATTATAATTGCTACTAAGCTCAAGCACTCAAGCAGCCTAAACCTTACCACGAGACGCATATAAACGAGTAGAGTAAGTCTTCAAGCATCGGACTCGTTTATTCCATTTCAATTTCTTGAGAAAGAGGATAACATTTCAGATTCAGTAACAAAATATCGCTCTACACATATGAATCCTCGCTCTGCGGTCATCGATCACCATATATTGATCGGAAAGCAGTGATAGGCTTACGGATAACTCAATTTTATCCTACCAGCTATAGTACAGTAGAAAGCTCTTTTTCAAAGACAAACATAGTGCTGGAATTGAGGAGGCTTACGCTATCGAATAGTTACTAATAGTCTAAGGGAAATGCAATGTCGTGCGAGATTTAAGCGCGGTAAGCGCGACACGTGAGAGACATACTTCTATTTTAAACGCTGCGTTCTTAGAGAAAAAACGTATTTCTGAGTTTCCTGAAGCTTAAGCTCTCGAATCATCACTAAAAGTTCAATGGGAGCATACACAAAAGGTTGGTAATGATTGCCGAAGAAAAGTACCTTTTCTTCTCCGTAATCAAGACTGTATATTAATCAACACAATCTATTCAAATGGCTAACGTTGCGGCAGTTTCGCTTTTCCAGAACCTGGAAGATCAGGTTGCTCACAATCCAGCCATCAAGACTTCATTACTTCATCGAGAAAAGTCACCAAGTCTAATTTTCTATTGCATCAAGCACATAACAGCTTCTTTGCACGAGTTCTTCACTTAGTTTCTCAAGTGGAGACCACTTGGACAGAGATCACATGGATTGGTAATGTAATTCCCACATCAAGATGACGATCTTATAAACTATGTCATATCACGTGTGATTACGAGCCATTTCTTCTTGCTATTCATTTTTGGGTCAGAGGTGATTATCCAGAACACTTCCTAAAGCCTTATACGTTGATGTCTTATTCTTTTGACATAATAATGACTTCATCTTCGAAACTCTCTCCGTCATGTATTCAGCGAATCTAGCGAAGTACTTGGTTTTGCTTTAAATTTTCCGGCTAGTTCTTTTATGCCGACACCCATTGGCCTACCCGTTTCGATAATGTATTTACAGTCGCACAATTTACAAGAGAACGGATAAACTGTGCCTATGTCCATGCAATCATGCCTTTAGGGCATATTGAGCACTGTTGTGCTGACATGCCGGTTGTATAACCTGTTGCTTACTAATTGACACTTCCAATTATCAGTTGTATCTCAATAATATTTAATTGCAGCACATAGCTTTTACTTGAATGATTCATTTAGGCGTGGTTCTCCTCGCAGCTTTTACAATTAGCAAGTCAACAATAATGTAAGAAGTTCCCACTCATCTTGCATTTCCGTAGTATAGTGAACGCGGATGATATTCGGAAGCAGAAGGCGACTTGAAGAATTCTGGCGTAGCGATGGTATTCGAAACTGCTTGCATGCGGTCATGTAACAGTTCTTTGAAGATATGGGAACCAGAAGGATACGTAGAACAGACAGCATCAGCGGGAATGCCAAGTGGCAAAGATTGCAACGACTTTGAATTTTCACAGTGAATTGAAGGTGGACAACAAAAGAGCTAATACCCATAAAACGGTAGAATCAAGCCTGTTCTATACATGGATGTCCAACTGCTGAACGGTTTCAATGATTTTAAAATTCTAAGGTGTTTTCGGTGAAGTGGCCTTGCATGCAGTATGCAGTGTCATTCTTGGCAAACTACTCATTGCTTTGTGATTTTCAATCCCACTGATGATTTTGAGATACTGTATGGAATGAGATCATATTAAAACTGAAACGATCATACCTCTATATAAGATTTCAGAAGTGTAAAATCATAATGTAATTGACTTTATAGCACTTTTTTTGTAATAATGATAAAGGTCAAATGCCAGGTAATCATTTTTTAGCCACGGATGTGGTCTGTTATATAGGGCTGACTTATAAAGCCCGATACACGTTTTTCGACCTTGACGGTCTCATCAGTCCGGGGCGCTGCCCTCTGTCACTGTCTGTTCAGTGATAACTTCACTTGACTTAAACTGCAAAATGTTCGTCGTCGCTTACTCTTAGTACAGGGGATTGAGTACCCCGAGAGGATTGGCTAAAGAGAGGGTATCGCCCGACTGACGAGACTAGGTCGAAACACGTGTATCGGACTCTATAAGTCAGCCCTATATAACAGGCCACATGCGTGGCCCAAAAATAATTATATGGAGTATTGAAATTTGAGCGTTTCTTAAGAAAACACTTGGATCAAAGATATAAAGGCGAAATGTTGCCGGCATAAGAAGTAAAGGGTATATGATTGAAATATGGGTAGCTATAAGAGAGAGCATGAAAATGTTCAATACCATTATGAAATGTGGATTTTTCTAGGCATCTACTATTCTCTATGAAAATGAGCTGATTTAGAGGAAGTGAACCTTTTTCCACTATAATAACCTTTTTGTGTTCTTTTTATGATATTCTAAAATCTACTGATGACACAGTTCCCTCTATTGGTGACAAAACTACAAATTTCATCAAAAAACCTCACACACTGTCACTCTAGGGCACCGCTTAAAAAATCAACGCGATTCCTAACGGATTAAAGCACTGTTCTTCCGATGTTAGATTGGTGAATTGAACTGATAGCACAAAGGCAGCTCGAAGTAACGCTACTCGAAGATGACGACTCTTTTTTCATAGATTTTCGTTGGTAGGTCCACCATGATTATTGGAAGTGAAAGTCTCTTAACATTTCCTAGCTACTATGCCATTCGATCGTCTCAACTCATTTTTGATAGCGAGGAGATGCATTGTTATGGATTCGACGATGCGATCCAGGGTGCCCTGAAAGGAGTAGAAACGTGTATGTGAAAAATATGAAAATGAACATATTCTGATCGAGGGAGTGAGAAAAACGCCATCATGTTTGATTTCGTTCCACTCTCAGTGAGGAATGAAGGGCTTCGTCTATGAACGTCGTAATTGTTTTTTACGCTACTTCTGCAGAACAATTCTTTAACCCATTATCTGATAGCATTTCTTGAGCCTTTTTTGAGGTCTGTTATGGAACTTATACAGTGCTAAACACGTGTTTCGGCATTACGGCATCGTCAGCCGCGCGGTGCCTTTCGGTTCAGTCAGTTCCGCGGAGAGATATACCTAACTATAAAAGAATCGCCGCCGAATCATTCACAAAATCACTACATGCCCGGTGAAAAAATCCCCCGAAACTGCAGCGAACAAAAGTCGACTAATGAGGCTGTAATGCTGAAACACGCGACTAGCATTCTATAAGTGCCGTAATAAATTTAATTAAAAGTCCAGGATATCTTATCACGTTATGTATTGTTTGAAGCGAGGTCCAAAAAACAGTCAAATGTAAAGGTATAACTCCTCAAATTGATTTTCACACTGGAGTCACTAGTGACCGTCTTGTGAATGTTATAGATTTTTTGATTCTTCTCCACAATGAACATAATCGTATCGTTCATCTAAATGAGCAATACTACTTGACGAGAACTTTAGAGCACCAGTCTATTTAATTTGGTAGAGAAGTAACTGCCTAATTCATCTTGCTAAATTTGCACTCAATCATGTTTTTTTTTGAAAGTCTAGTAGAAATTACATAGGAAGAAAATTGACACTACACCATTATTTTCACGAATTCTTCTATAAATGTCCTGGAAAGTACGAATGTCCGAAAACTCCGAGGGTGACTGAGATTTCACACAGTCTGGATATTTCGTTTGCCAAACTTTAGGTCTATAAAATAAAGCTGTAATAACCCTTAGAAGGATTTTATAAGTAAATGTGATACTGTTATTAACAATTTCAACGACGGACTTTCGTAAAAGTATGTTTTCTTTCATTAGTACGCTTTTTGTGATTTCCACATTCGCGTTCAGTGATGCAGTTTCGAAACGCTCAGAAATTCATAGCTAGACAATATAAAGATGGTCTCATGCTTACTAAAGTCACTCGCCGTGATCGGCGCATTGCTACCAGAATTGTGCAAAAAGTTGCTCCATCCGATTCACAAAAACAGCTGACTAATTGTGCTGAAGAACTTTAAACGGTCCAGCGGCTTTCTCAAAACCTCAGGGAGATTCGAATCATCAAGCCTTTTGCGACATTCGTCGATGAAACATGATTTCGGATAGTAGCCGAACCCAAACGCAACTGTGAAGAGTTTCGTTGGTGACAGATGCAAGGCCAAAAATGGTATGAATGAAGTGTTAAGATCTGCACAATATGTGGTAGTCGCTCATTTCAATAAATAACTAAATAGGGTATGATAACCTTCATTCCACATGCCACTTTCTATTTGCTACCTGCGCAAACAGAGAGTTTTGTCAAGCACAAGATAACTTGTATCACCTTTCAGTGGTTAGTCAGTGGGTATCCATAGCAGAAATACGACTAAATATTGAGAAAGTAAACTAGATTTTCTGTTTTCGAGTAATTTCGACTGGATAATCCTATAGTCAAACAGGGAGACGTATACAGAAAATTTTTTCTGTTTTATTTCTCGCGACCCGTTAACACAATTTACGATGCGGATTCCAGCGCTACATGGATGAGATTCCTATCCACGTATTCGTCCTCTACAAAGTTCTTCAAATATCTCATATGTTGATTCGACTGCTGCTTGAGTGTTTCATGAATGTCGTAGAATGCTAGTCATGTGATCTTCCTGCATTCCCGATGGTTACGAGCAAAGTCGTTGTAAGGTGCTCAAAGGGGAACAAACCAGCGTACCGTTTCACAAATTGCTATCTAACAGACCACATACATCACTAACCACTGTGCTACACCGCCCTCAGGTCACAACTTGCATCACGAAGAAATTGGTCGACAATGGAACTCTTTACCATTTGACTTTTGTCCTCTGAGAATACGATGATTACCCGCAGTATTTTCTACGGTAAAGCAAATATTGTCCATTTTTACATACGGATAACCAACTCCTTTGGTATTTATCGTAATTTTGCAGCCACCAAATTTATTTCGAAATAATTGCTCTTTTGTGACTCGAAGGGTGCAAGGCTATGGCCGACGAGGATTTCGTAATCTACACTCTCGTCAAGTTGAGAGATTCCTCCCATGGCGCAGCATATAAACAAGATTTTCCAACGATTCTGCAACTCATACTTCTTTCCACGCCAGGTCACGATTCAGTCTGAGCGTGAACTTTCATGCTTTGCAATGTTTAAATATCGTACGCATTCCTCCATACTATTATCAATCCTTAAACAGAAACACTTCTTTCGTTGATATGTTCCTTCGTATTCCTGCTATTACATTCAGTTATGGATGACTTCATTTTTACACCATTACATATTTATTTTGTCTTCTGACGAGTTTACAAAGACGGTCATACTGTATAGAAGTTCGGATTTTGTAAAACGCAGATCACAAAAAGGTATGAGCCCTTAAATCAGAAAAACTTACCAGCCTGGCATGTTGCTGAGTAATGCTCAAGGTGTCCGCTCACATGCGGCTGCTCACTCGGTTGAAGGCTGCGCTTCAAACCCGCCCCTCTAATCACGAGGGTTTGCGAAAATTGTATTGAAGATGTGTGATGTTAAGCGACTCCCTCCATTTCATGTGAGAACAACGAAAGTACTTCATCTTCGTCGTTCGGATGCATCGATTTCTATCACCCGTCGGTTGACTCATCGTTACTTTTCTAGATAATTCTAGAAATCACTGTGAAAGAACGCTATAGTGATTGTTTCTTGTATAAAGTTCGTCGTAGAGATAGTTCCCCGAGGACTGATTGGACGAAAAAGGCATCGTGTAACTGACGAGGCTGTAAAGCTAAAAGACGTGTCTTGAACTGTGTTAAGTGTCCATAACAGAGCTCAAGAGGAGCTCAAAATACAATGTCAATTCTCAAAATTCTACAAAAGCCTTCAATTTTGACACATTTTCGCTCATGTCTTCTACCTTCAGTTTTTTTTTGTGCTTCTGTTCAACTTTTCACAACTATCATTAACGTCGACAGCTTCACATTTTATCATTTAACTTCTAATGAATTTGCGATACTCATTCACTGGCGATTTACTCACGTTGGCGTTTTTCTCATTTGAACATAATCTTATGAGTACAAGTCTTACAACGGAACTGTTCTCATGAATGTTTTGTTGCAAATTTTCGGAGACTTTCAGTGTCAGTGGGCGAAATGCCGAACATCTTCTCGAAGAAGTTAAACACAGAACATACAGGATTGTGACAGGAGCTGAACGATTTGGTAAATCAGTAGATTACGCAACTGTCAAACCATCTCGCCATCACGTCTTTTCAGAAATGAGCAAAAAGTCTTAGATTGATTGTCATTAGATTTAGAGCAATGCGAACATCATCAACTGCTGAATTACTTTTGTTGTTTACTCAGAAGAGTATCGATTTCTTCGCAAAGCTGCTGCGTACACTGTCAACTGATCCTGGTCGTAGCTAGTGTGTTGAAACACAGAAGAACTTACAAGTTTCTGCTTTCTGCTAAATCCCTATACTTAACAAATCCGATCCCATCCCTTGTTGGGCAATTCCAAGGAGTAGGCATATGCTGTGGTCCTGCATAATGTCTTGCGTAGTTTCCTAACACCACAATAGTTAGTAACGACCACCGTTTGCACTCAAAATATTTTTGCTTTCTTGGCTCTAAAGAGTCGCTATGAATCATCGGTAAGTCCGCCACCTCTGCTATGCATAAAAAAGTTCGTACAGATTTTTTCTTACCATTTCGTACAGTTTAGCGCCAGTAGTTTCAGAGACGACGTTCTACGTGAACGGGCATTTCCTCAGTGAGATTTCATCGTCTTCGATGCATCCTTTTTTGGAGAATTCTGAGAAGCTCGAGAAAAACTGATCCCACTGGAGGCTGAAGTGCGGCGAATATGTTCGCTTTTCGGGATGTTATCTCTCCGGGTGAAAAGAGAAAAATCACTGAAATTTAACTATATAAAAGTCATTTAATTGACGGAATCATGCATGCACTTTTGATCATTGATAGTCGTCACTACCCATTCATCAAAGCGCTAGTAAAGGGGTATTTCCCAGTGATCGCGTACACGAAAAACAATGGAAATCTTGATGATCTTCGAGCTTCACACTTTGTAACATTTCCCTACTGGATTCCTTGTAGTTAGTTAAAGGTAGGGAGGCACATATAGTTTGGAAGAGATTCTCGTTCAGTTTTGACCGCTGCCCAGCGAGATCCCTCCATAGCCAGTATGGTAATGGCCTCGAAAAACACATTCGCTATGGGTGTGTTAGTTATTCTATCTATACGAGCCGTCATCGTGATTACTGTGCGGGTCTTAGCATTCTTGCATTTGATTCGATGCCTCGCATTCATCCTCCGAAAAATTTTCGAATTTCTCACGTGTTGCTTCTTCATGAAGATATCGCCTCCTTCATGATTCTCGTAGAATGGCTGTAAGAGAATCTCGTTGCAGTCGAGGAGATAACCGAGCTAAGGCATCTCTAGGCTTTGACTGACTGCAAGAGAGTGGAACTGAATCAACGCTTGTCACATTGCTTCCTGGTGCACTGCACTGCACCATTAACCACTGTTACTTAGATCCCTGGTCTAAGTCAAAATATGGAATGGTCGCCAAGAGTATATTTTGTCGCATTGTTTCTGTTATTTAGTATCAATGTACTGAGCTTTTCCCTTACAGTCGTTTGTATTGTGAAATCAGTTCCTGCCGCACCTCAATGGCTCCGCACAGATTTCATAACATGTTTTGAATGGCTACGCTCCTATTTCGTAAGATGTTTTGAATGGCTATGCACCGAATTCATGTCTTGCACCAGGGAGAAAGCGCTCCATTCGTCCGTGATCGAATTGCGATCTTGCTTTGTCAACAAATGCGCTTCGCATGTGTACGTACGTAGTGGTTTTCAGCCAAGTTTAGATCCAAAGGTACCAGTCAATTCGTTGATGTTACTTTTGTCTCCCATGAAAGTTAGAACTTGTCTTTAGGTAGTGAACCATTGTGGAACAGTACAGATAGGGTGACTGCCGTTTTACATCATTTACCTCAGCAATTTAATCCCAAGAAATCACCGAATTGTACGTTGTCATTCAATGAACCTGCTTCGTCCTACATGACAGAACGTTCAAAGTTTCCGGCCTTGAATCCCGTACACTGCGGTCCAAGTATTTGATACATTGCAGTTTTGAAGGTTGATCACCCATCCTGCGGAATACGTACTATAATGAGTATGAGTGAGCTGTGAGGCCTTGTTTTCAATAATTAAGTTTCATTCATGTCAATTGTTAGAAACACCTCGAATAGGTCCGCGTCTAATCTGAAGTAATTCCTCAGTTAAGCGAAAATAAACCAAGGTCTAAAGTATTATTATCTAACAAGACAGTTAAATAGGAGATCGTTCTAGCTGATGAATTGTATATGAATGAACTTGTTTTATTCTTCACTGTTCGAAAAAAAAATGGCTATAAATGTACGGTCCATGGTAAAAAAGCATTTGAGAAAGATCAAAAAATATAGGGTAAGAAGCGCTTATATCAAATTAAATTCGTAGCAAGTTTTAAAGAAAAACGCAGACGTGGGGAAGATTAATTCATCGCCTTTATTTTCAGAGAAAAAACTGCGCAATTATGATGCGCCACTCAGACATCTAGAATATTCCTTCACTAAGGGCTGGATGCATCGATTATCTCCGTGAGCGATGCTAGCTTGTCAACTATCGTCTGTCAGTCAAACTAAAGACACCAGCGAGTTCCTTTTGACAGCATAGCTTACCAGATCACAAGAAATCATAGAGAATATCATGGTTTGATATTTCATGGCGAAGGAGTACGCGCGATATATCCACGTGGCATAGATTGCTTACTGTTTTTATGTTGAACCACCTAAGGGCTTAGATGACATGGATATTTGGAAATTTAATTGGTGTTTGAGGTTCTGAGAGAACATCATAAACATCAAATGATGGGATACTTTAGAAAAGAATTATCTCCATTCAAAGATAGGACCTTATTGGTGAGAGAGGACGTATTCCCAGCATTTCTATATCAAGTTTCCTAATGCTTTTTACTGGTTTTTTCACACTGTTATAGTGTTTCAAATGCACCTATGAGGATTGGGAGGTAAACAAAAACAGGACCTCACACTGGCGTTGAACTTGCGTTTCACCGATGGGTGCTCGTGCTACCACTACATCACAAAGGCACCGTTTCGGCAGCACTCATTCTTATGTATCTCACTATTATTGCTACATGCCACTAACCTTTAGAAGGTTTTGTCGGATAAGCAATATCACTCTGTGGATCCAGTTAAGCCGACAGCCACTTTATGTGATGTTTACTTGACCAAGCGTGTTAAAGGTCGGTGGCTGATAGCTATCATAGAGAGATCTTCAAAAATGAGTGGTGGATAAGCGGTGGCCACGGCGGTGTAGTGGTAGCACGCGTCCTCGGTGTGGGTGAAACGAAGGATACTTTTGAACATCAAAAGTCTGCGAAAATAAAAGCAGCAACAAACAGAAATCTTGAAACAAAATTTTCATAACAGCCACTTAACTGGCTTTAAGCCGCCAGACGTCCAGTTGACTGACTGTAATGTCGACATATGCTTACAATCTCGTAAGTGTAGTGATAAATTACTAAATGTCATTCAATATTCAACCATTGCAGTAGGCAAACATATGCTTTGAGGTGTTAGTTTAACTAAATCAACCCCCTTGTAATGAATCTTTGGTGAGGGTAGAGCGCGATGGAAAACGTGCGTCATTGCAGTGGCTATGCAGTATCGCTAGAGAGCTTAGAGACGAAGACTATTTGAGATCCTTGATCTCCAAGGAGTTGGGTCCGCGGTCAAAGGGTTAATCAGCTGGATGTGGTGTTATTAGCCTTTTCGGTGGAAAGTGGTATTTTGACCGGACGCTTGAAGTAGTCTTCAGGGCATTCAACTAAGAGAAAACGTAGAGGGCACTAGCGGTGCGAATATTCAGTGCCAAAATCACATCGATAAAATTGAACCAGTTTGTTCTAGGGTTTTCACTATCTTTTCTTGGACACGACATCGCATTGATGCAAATGCGTGCTCGTTCCAGCAGTTGGACCGAACGGAGGGGGTCTGTCTCCTGACGAACATCGATAGGAATATCGAAATGATCGAAATGATGAGAACATTGGTTGAAACTCTACAGGTAACCGATAGTGAAGTTGTAGCAGACGACATGCTAGCGACTACGGTAGTACCTCAGCAATATCTCACTACTGTCGTGCCTCAAGAAGTCGTGAAAACATACATACTGCAGCAGCAGTACATACGGTCAACGTCGAACCATATCGGTCAGGTAGTACCTCCTGGACAGATAGAAACGTCAGTAGCGAGCACTAATCGAGTCTGTCATATCGTTCAAAACTCCCCATTAACGAGTAAAATAAAGCAGTACCATACTGTGCAGTACAAGGTCCGACTAACGATTATGTTTGAAGGAACAGCGATTCAATCTGCGGGTCCTTTACCTCAATCACATCAGGTCTCAACTGTCCAATACAGGTCAAAATCACAGCCACATCGTCCACTTTATGGATACGTGGAAGATGAACCTTTCGCTTACTTTGTACAGGTTCGTTTCTTCATGAAGTGGTGGTACTACCTAATTAGGTATGGTCGTTTTGTACATGTCTTTTACTTTGGCTTCTCAGGATTATGATGAAGGCGAATGGGATGACGTGTAGACGAGAGAGAAGCGATTATCCGTTCAGTAGATCGACCAGATAAGTCGAATATACGAGCTCTGAAAAAAATCCAACAACGTGTGGAAGCGGTCGCTTGAACTTGTCATTTCAAAGACCTTAATCGTAGCTATTGACTCTACCACGAATAACGTTGCTCTGGATTTTCTATAAGAGTTCTGCATCCCATTCAGTGCGTAAGTCAGGAGTTAAGGTAGTTCCCTATCTTTATAATGATGACGAACTAATGCGGCTTTGTCGAGTCGAGTAGATGCGATCCATACAGATATCATCCGTACCAGCAAAATAAAAACCCACAATCATCGCCCATGGAAGAGCCAGAATATATCTTGAGATTACATCGTCCAAGGAAGGATTGGCCCGGTAATGGCGATAAAATTTTCTGTACATCGTCGTTGTTGGTTGTAGCCATGTGGAAGAAGTAATAACGAAGACTTTAGTTAATACTTCAAACAATTCGTCCATTAAGAGCACGAGGGATGATGTCCTGCGCGTTCATCAATCTCTGAGGAGTGCGCCATGCACTCGACTTTATCGAGCATCGTTAGAAATGAAGGGTGCTTATGGTACAGTGGATTAAGGTGATGTTAGACACACATGTGATCGACGACTCTATTCTGCATGCCAAGCGCTTACCAAACCTTGCATACTCTTCGTGGTCGAAGTGTTGGTGACAGACTCGTCCGAGAGGTTAGCAGCGCATTTATTCGAAAAAATGGTCCTTGATTTAACTGTGATTTGGGTTTTTTTTCTCTTTGATGGAGGTGTACCATCTTACTAATCTTTCCTGGTAATCACAATAGCCTGAGGACTTTACGTGTATGACTTTCCCACTGCAATTACTATGAGCTCGTGTGGCGCAGTGATCAGAGGTGTCCGCGTGGTGGTCGATGGTTCGATCCCGTGCTTTAGAGTGAACAAGCCTTCCTTTCATTCTCGATCTACGATTCGGTACCAGATGTTTGGGAGAAAGCAAACTAACTTTTTACATTGTTAGGTCGCCGCGAGTGATTATAGGACCCGATATGCATTCACTTACCTCAGACAATGGTGCTACAGATGGATTGGGAGTGCATGGTTCATCCCTGAGGGATATACCAAGGATGATGCATTTTTTAGTTCAACAAGTAGTTTGTTTGTACCTCCGTTTTTGTTTTTAGTATATTTTCCGCCAAATCTCTTACCGATGGTAAGGAAGGATTGCATCCTAATCAATTATAAGAAATCATGTGATTGTTACTTTGCGTTTGCAAATGTGGCACTACTGGAAGCTAACAGTCGTTATAAACAGAGGTGGAAGTATTCGCCAGTGATCTATACCGATTTCATTCCAGGAGAGCTGATATTCACTAATTCTTCCGTACGGTTTTCGATACAACGACTTCTCCTAGTCACTGCTAGTATTATAGCCCACTTTTTAAGACAAGTGGTCTCTGTTTCTTCTGCAGACTGTTGTAATCGGTTTTCTCAAGCGACTCGCGATTTTCGTTATATAATGAGGGTCATTTTTTCATTGTCGCAAAAAAATTCTAATGGTTTTGTATGACTTTGAACTGCATAGTTTTCTCTACACGCTCGCACACTATCTGTGCATATTTAACTTTTATTCGAGAATAAAACTCCAAATTCAAAATATAACGTCGTTTTCGCTTGTTCAACGCACCATGAAGACTACCTCATGAAGCAGATATAACTCTTGAATCGTTAAGATCTATGCACTCGAACGAATAGTAATATAGTCTAATGTGACCGAGTGTGATGTTTTACTTTTCTTCTGCAGCGTACTTAGAAGGCTTTTTAGAAATCAAGTATAGTGTGGAAATCGCCGAGGTTTACGCTTTCGAACGGCTATGCAAATTCTAATTGAAAAACTCTGTCCAACGAGAAAGATCTCTGAAAAGGAGAGGATCAAAAACGACTCTCACCAGGCGAAAAGGGTTAAATCTATCTAAATTTGTTAAAAATGCACCTGTGCTCTAAATAAACAGAGGATATGTGGAAAATTAGCTCATCTTTGAATGGCGATCTAAATATGCAGTAACTTTTGATCGTCTGGGAATATATCAGATTGGAACAACTCTTTTTTGGTCCATCTAGTATATCTGAGGAGACGTAAAGAGGACCTGGTAAGCAGGAGATTTCCTAAGTTGGGCTTTCTCGAAGTCTATTGAACTATAGAAGACCTCAATACGAAGAAGAAAAGACATCAACGAAGAGAACGAAACAGCTTTGGATGCACCGCAACGGAACTGGGAAGGCGCTACTGGTGCTAGTCGTTCCCCTGCCTCGACGGGCGCGACCACCCGGTGGCCTCTCGGGTGGGCGTGGCCACTTCATCCACGCACGGCGGTCACTCGGCCGCCCTCGGCGACGCGGCTATGCGGCCTCCGCGTTATCCTTTCCTTTCGATTTTTTTTTGGTCGAAAATAGATTTCCCAGTTGTTTTGCTCCGACTGCTCAGTCATATCGACGAACTGATGGATCGCTCAGGTAACTGAGTCCATAACTTTCAGGAAATTGCTTGGTCAGTGACCAAAACAATCGAGAACGATCGCTATGACTTCCGACAGAGATATCCAGGTGCGTTTGGTAAGAAATATTTGTATCGAATCCCGATTAACCCGACCAGTTTCAGCAAACGATAGACTTTGAAATTGGCCGGTATTCTCTCCCACTCAATGAGCTGCAGGATCTGGACAATGCAGCCACGGAGCACCAACGGTAGGTGTTTTCCAAGCTCATAGAGCGCAATTATCACACCTTCACTTCCGTTTGTTTATATAGAACTTGCTCAAAAGATGATTATCTCGTAATATGATAACATGTTCTGAGCCTATTATTAGGTCTGGTAAGTACTAGACAGTTGTTCGCCCTTTCAGGCCCGTCATTAGCACGGTGCCTTTCGGGTTCGGCCGATTTCGGCAATGTGGGAGTATCGTCAGTGAGCATGTGGTGATTCTAGTAATTTAGCGTCGATTTCTTCGTAAGTAAGGATATGTTCCCCTACGAGGGATCAGCGAACCCCTAAAGCCAGCGCGCTACTGGCGAGCCAGGAAGCGCCGAAACAGCTCTACAGTACTGTTTAGGTGCTTTATCAGACCCCATAAAAGGCTTAGAACATGTTGTCATGTTATGAACATTATCTTTTCCCACATAGATATGTTCGACGATCTGCTCTTGGCGTTCGCGAGATGGCGTATCCAGCAAGGAGAGGGGGAGAACGAGGTTTGTCTAACAGCTGGACAGCAACTGAAGGACGTCCACAAGGAGCTCGTGTACTGAGGGTTGATCAAACACTTCGATTCCTTCAGTATTCAATACCACGGCCATCATCTCGCCCACCTCACTATCTACCGTTCAATACAGGCGCTGTCAGAGCATCTCTGTTGACAAATGAGCCTACTACAGTAGTTATACGAAGACCAAGTGTAGTAACAGGAAATACGGTATCTACTGCCACTGCGTCTTCGGGTCGTTTGCACTTCGTCTATCCTCGCAACCATCCGTATAGACGCTATGTAACACGGGCTTTGAACCATGGTCGAAGTACTTTTAGTGGAAGATCCACAACACAGGCAATCGATGCAAACTCAGTAGCTGGTCTAGGTGGTAGAGGTTGCACTTCTGAGCAGAGTTTGGATGATCTTCGCATAACCTCAGATCCTACAACACAGATAGCTGACGAAAACGAGGCCATTGTCCATCAAGGGAAGAAGAGCTATTCGTCGCTGACTAACAGGAGCCAATCTCAGATCTCAGAGCACAACAACACTCCATGTAATGTTGAGGGACAGCCAGGGTCCAGCTCTACGGCCAATCAAAAGCCTCAGAAAAGCTTCACCCTTGTGAGGGATGAGTACGGTCAGTTACGCCGAGTCAAAAGGTTGCCAGATGGGACACTTTTTATAAAGAAGCGACCTCCCGGTTATCTTATCTCTGAGCAAGGTGGGATTTCCTCAAAAAGTGGACCAGGTGCTGAATTGCAACGAGCTCAATCTGAAGTCGGCACTGTCCTAAATGCCCAGTCAACAGCTGGCACACATGGAAAGAAAACAGGGAAAAAGGTAGATCAACGTAGGCGATCTGAAGAGTTTTCAACATCTTGCAATCGTTGCACATCGGCTTCGGAGCAGAACGAACTTCATCAGAGTCGGATTTTAGTGAGTAATTTACAGTTATAGGGTTTTCGAACGTGTCATACATATTTTCGCATTTTTTTCAGCAAAATTCTGATCCAGTAACGCAAACGAGAAGGAAAAATAGAAGGAAAGATGTGCTCTATCGCAATGATGACAATGAAACTGAAGTGGTAAAGTTCTGATTTGCAACGTATTATCAAAGCTTACTTCTCAGACACACCATAGTATTATAATTGAGCAGGATCACTTCTTATTTGTTGCATCGAATGGTGGCGTGACCTAATGAATATACTCGTTGATATAGGGTGATGTGCAATTTTTGGCGTCAAGTGGGACTAAAACCCACATCTCGCCCAATCCAGTGGCGTATGCTCGAAGTTGCACTAAAGACACCTGTTTTTAGACTAATAATTTTACGCCACAACGTATCTATCTGTCAACAACCAATCGTGGACCGTATACTACCGGTAATCGCCATCGTTAACGGCTGATTGCTGACAGATAGATGCGATATGGCGGAGAAGAATTGGTCTGAAAGCAGGCTTCGGTATTGCAACGGATCCGAACACACGCCTCAGATAGGACGGAATGTGGGTTTGAGTTCCACCTGACACAGAAGTTTTGCGTATCACTCTTCATCAATGAGTTTTGCTATCATTTTCCAGGGTCACAGGGCAAAAAGAGGAAAAGTCACTACAGGGCAGTAACCGGCCACTTTTCGTGGTACTTTTCTGTTATCACGACTCATTCTTTTTCAAAGGTCTTTTTTGCTATCGACAAGGCTCTCCCACTAGACTTTTAGAATACAGTAGAAAGCTTGAATCTAGACGATCTTAGAGGTGTTTTAAGTTTTTGAAAAAATCTTGTCACTGCAATGTAGCAGCAAAAACGAAATTGAATTTCACACTTAGCGCGCGTTGTTGCTTATTTCGTTATTTGTTTCAATTTTTTCTCTGTCGTTCAAAAAACTCTACATATAATCCATACTGAAGTTGCAGATACTTTGTTCTGTCTTTCTGTTGTAGGCTTAAGCTTTCTGTTTTCATTTTACATCGCCAGGTCAACCCGCTACCACACCTAAGCCTACGCAGCCTAAACCTGTGCGCGAGAAGTATATGAAAATTGGAATAACCATTAACTAAGTAAAAAAAAATTATGCGCCGCATGTGAGACGGCTGCGCAATCGTTGAATCCGATTCGAGAATTGACGACGCGATGTGAAATGTAATATTTTTTTCACTCTTCAAAGATTTCTACAACGGCCAAATACAGCTTAAGAATCATCGAGATTTGTGCTATCCAATGAGTGATTAAAATAAATGAGAAACCATCTGGGTTTATGAAGCGAAATCGAATACCCGACCAAACCTGTCAAAGGTTGGTGGCTGATAGCTAACATTGAGATGTTGAAGAATGAGTGGTCGGGCAAATGTGCCTCGGTGACGTATTGGTTAGAGCACGCGTCAAAACGCGGGTTCGATTCCCGCCGGAGGCCGCGTTTTTGCTCACCACTCAATTCTCTTAGGTATGAAGTATTCTGTTATAATCGACGATATTTATGCTATCGAATGACTACTAGGTGTCTATGGAAAAGCAGGAACGTTGTCCTCAAATGCTGAAAAAGTGCGCCGTGATAACAGAACGCACCCTTTTTTATGTTACATTCTGTCTGGTACACAGTACTAATATCTAATACGATTCTTCTTTAGAATGTGACATTGCCTGATGATCTCGTGCCTCGTAGACGTAGGCAGGTGAGTTTAGTTGAAACTTGTGAACTGCTCCTCAACACTTATCTATCATTTTTTTTTTGACTTCTCAGAGGTCTCCAAAGCTACTTTCACGTTTGAAAGTCGTCAGCCATACTTCAATACGAGAAAGACAGGTTTGGCCAGTTTTGTATTTTTAACCTAGGTGCGAGTTTAAGACTGACGTCTATTTTGGTGGAACCTAATGCTTGTTGTAGCAACATTACTTCAATTATTATACTTCTGCTATCGACTGCTTTTTTACAGACCCGCTCAAAATGATTTAATCTGATAAGGATATGACTTATTTTGAGCCATAGGTCTAGTGCTATATAGGCGCCTATTTCGTCCTATTGGGACTCATCAATAGCACCCTCCCTCGGTTCCGTCGATCCCTTGAGGTGAAACAATCCTCTAAAGGAACCGACGCCGAGTAAAATCATATCCTGTATCCTTATCAGATTAAATCATTTTGAGCGGGTCTGTAAAAAAGCAGTCGATAGCAGAAGTATAGTTCATTTTAAAAGCCGTAAGCTCGACTGCCGGTCACCACAAAGTCAGGTAATAACATCATCCTACTTCGGGTGCTTAATTTTACTCGGCGTCGGTTCCTTTAGAGGATTGTTTCACCTCAAGGGATCGACGGAACCGAGGGAGGGTGCTACTGATGAGTCCCAATAGGACGAAATAGGCGCCTATATAGCACTAGACCTATGGCTCAAAATATGTCATATCCTTATCAATTATTATAGATTTTCGGGTTAAGGGCGATTTCTATATGGCTTGTGAATTCGTGAGAATGAATTTTAAAGAGACTAATTTTGATAAAAATTGGATGTATGTGTGCCTGGACAGGGACCAGCTCATGGCAGTCGAGAAGAACTACTGGAATGTCATGACGATGACAGCATCGTCGATGTTGTGACAGTGGACGCTGCCGTTGATGAAGCAATCAAGGAGCTCATCGCACTCGTACGTCCTCCGGCATTCGTAGATACAAAGGAACAGCCAGTGCCACAGGGTCATAAGGCAAGTACTCATTTCCGTACTGAAAACTCCACGTCATGTGGGACTGACTATATTTTTTCCAGAAACTTGGACGCCCTTTCAAGAAATTCCGTGGAAGATTCGCGAAGGAGAAGCAGGCGATTCGAGACGCTAAGAGAGCTGAAAAAGTGGCGATTGAGCAAAGGGAGCTACCAGGCCTTGACCTGTTGTTGAAGGCTATCGAGGATTCAACACTTGAACTACCCATAGAAGTTCGTACGTTTGATATACTATGTTTTGGACAGAAAGGTAATCGCTGGTTGTTGATAGCTGATATTTTCTACAATTTTCAGTTCGTTGACTCGTCAGTTATCCACGACACGAATTTGCTTCATGAAGTGGGCGAAGTGCTAAAAGAACTAGTTGCGGAAGTCTCACTAGAAGAACTACGACCGAAAACGTCGCGCTCTCGACGATGTTGGGATCACCTCCCTGGACGAGTGCGTTCAAAAAGACTGGAGCATCGACACTTGAACGTTCCCTTTCCCAAACGTGTAAGTTGATGTCATCCGAAAACTTCATCTGCGAATGTTTACGGAAATTTTAGTAACCGTTCACACTCTGAGACATGTGTGGCGGAATGATTAGTGGTGCTCTCTACATATGCGTGGTCGACCAATCGTGTTTGATGATTTTTCACCAAACCTTATTGATACATAGTTAGAATACCAGAAATCATCATAAAGACCAGATATGCATTCAGTCACCTCAGACTATGCTATGGATGGAGCTGAATGCATGCACATCCCTCAGATTTATTAGGGACGGGAGCGCTATCCTTCAACTCTTCAACTACTGATATCAACTGCGTTCTATTTACGAACTCAAATATATGACTCAGGCTTATAAAGTAGTAGATTTTTTCTTTGAGGATGGATTTATTTTCTAATTCAAAGTCCTCCACCTCCACCGTTAAGGAACAAACGAGGAGGTTGGAACTCTGGGTAGATGGGTTTCTGTACCCCTCCGTTCTCATTGCACCTTTCTTATTACGTGTTCGGCACCACTGATAATCTTGTTGGAAATTCTTCAAGTGCTCCTGCTGAGAGTCCTTCTCTGACGAGAAGAGAGAGGCTCATCAATGAAGCGAGAGTTGGAAATACATTTCCCAAGCTCGTGATTGTCATAGTAAGCCACAAAATAATGAAACTCATTGTGACATTTTCTTTGACGGAAGTGCCATCTCCCCATATCCGACTTTTTTCTGAGGGCCGATGTTTTTGCCTCATTTACATCCATCTCATCTTTTATCCCTCTATCCACCAAAGTTTGACCCTCAACTTTCAATTCTTGATTGCAGCTAGGTGTTCTTGTCATTGCACGTTTCTTAGCGATCTTCTCACTCCGAAGCATCAGTAGCTTTCATCGGGTTTTTTTTACTTTTTGGCTTTTTTTATTGCCTTAACTTTTCATTTTTTCAGTGCCTTTGCAATGACGATCCTCGCTATGCTGGATTTTCTCCGATGCCTGTAAGTAGTGTTCATCAGTGCTTTACTGGGAATCATGCAAAAGTGCAAGTTCTGCTTCTTGTAGTATATGGGGCAGTGTTCCATCGAGTCTTCGGACCTTTCTGGAATTGCAATAGGAGGAAATGTCCGCAAAAGAAGGCGAAAAGTAGAAGTACGTTGACAGTGAACTTCCTTAAAGTTTTCAACCCTTCATAGATTCTCTATTTCACAATTAAATCCAGTGTTTAGCCCTCTTCACCGACATGTGATCAATGTACGGTTTCTACACGAAAAAGAAAAGTCATGCGGCTGGAAGCAGAGCAAGACTGTACTCTCAAGCTGATTCCCGCATACGGAACGAATGTCGCATTGCCCGAGTTGTGGAGAAGAATGAATTGTGTCGATAGTGAAGGTCGATTTGGTGTTGTGGCCAATACCTGTAGATTGACTAGGGTCAGTTGAATCGCTGTTTACAATGGAACTATCACTAATTATCCAAATTCTATATTATTACTGCTTTTTGACAGTGGTATTGCGTTACAAATACATCTATAAGAATATCGAATGGATAGCAATAATTAGAGCTCCGTCGGGTGTTGAACCCGCATTGTTCAGCTAACATATTGGCAACGCGTGTTATCGCTGCATTAGAGCCAGTGTTTTGCATATCATTCAACGGTTTAATCGGTTATAAGAGGACATAAGAATAACAATATCCGACTTCATTCGCTCGACAGGAAGTTTTCAAGAGAGTTTTAGCAGTCATTCGAAAGCTTGGATTGCTGGCTACAGTCCCGTGTGACCGGTTTTCAAAAAAGCCGTTTTTGACGTTGTTACAGAAGGAAATTTCTTGTGTATCAGATGCGTATATTTCTCGCCGGACAGAGCTCTTTCTTTGGACTAGTAGCAACGATTTGATAGCGTGATATTCGCTGATTTAGCGCTGCGCTTATATCATGAAAACACCATTTTTCTGCAACACAGCAGGGAAAGTAAGATTGATTCACACGAGCGAGCACGGTGGTTTTTGCCAATTCTCGGGCTGCCATGCGAGATAGCAAGGTCCGCTGAAGCGATGAACGATCGATTTTCGAGCGTATGAGCACGTGGAGAAAATCTCGTAATATCTTAATGTCTTTGATTCACTGCCGAAAGCAATTAGGGAATTCTGCCTCCTGAAATCTAAGAACTGATAATGCTGATAATTGATTTATCCGTATTCATAGCAAACTAAGAGCAGTCTTTTCGTGGCAGGGTCATACGTTTCAACAGGATTTTTTCTTCTAGACCTAAGGAACTTTTCCTTATTCAATAACAAAGATCACAGTCGTACAAGAAGGGTTGAAAATCGATCCATAGTTGCGCAACCTCCATTGTTGTTTCACCCAGCGGCCGGGGAATTGGCCAAAAACAACCTTGCTCGCGCATGTGAATCAATCTTATCTTCCCTGCTGCGCTGCAGATAAACGGTCTTTTCAGCAAGTAAGCACAGCATCGAAACTAGCAAACATTACGCTATCAGATGATTATTAATAGCCTGGAAAAAGATCTTGTCCGGCGGGATAAATATGCGCGGCTGAGACATGGCTTTATTTTAGATTTTACAGTGTTATGATAGATACTTTCGAAACTGGCCACGTAGGGGCGTAGCCAGAAATCCAAGCTTTCGAATGATCACTGACACTTCTATGATAATTTTCTGTCTAGCGGACGAGGTCGGCTATCAATTCTCCCCCTATAACCGACAAGAACCCACTCAACTTTCATAATTCATCGTTCTTGACATCAGGTTTGGTGCTAAGGTTTTTGAGGGGGCAGATGACGAACAAAAATGACTAAATGTTTCCCTGTTTGCACTTGGGAAGAGTTTTTTCCTTAGGTTTCCGGATTCCAGGCTTCGTATATCGTGATCTTATCATATGTTAGCAATAAGGGTGATTAGTAGTTTGCTTATCAGTATATTGGAAACGAGAGATAGCAGGGCAGTAGTTTCTTTGCATACCACTTAACACCCTTTTTATCCAAATTTTATGTTAATAACAATTATAACAGTGCTGTTAATGTGATAAAAATGTGCTTCATGTAGTTTACTCTCTTTCCTTCGATAATCTGAAAAAAGTTTTGAGGTATACTTCTGCTTTCGATGGATTGTAGGAATGGCTTCACCGACTGATTTTCAGCGCTTTTTTTCATTGACCTTGCACGAGAAACTGCAGAGAAGTGTTTCAGGTGGTCGAATCATCATTACATAGACTTCCGCGAAGGTGCAGGCCTGCCATTAGAGTTCGTAGGCGTGCAGGTCATCTGATTTCGGTTTTTAATGTGAGTAAAACATCATTTCGTCGAATTTGTCCTTCTTTTTATCCTTAATCGAATCTATTTAAGCTGACTGCGACAATGCCGAAGGATCCGATTGTGTTGTTGGAACCCGATATGAGTAAGTAAATCTTTGTCTCAGGCCTTATTTGTTGGATATTTGGCTATTTTAAGGCTATAACTTGTAACGCACATGCGGCGCAGTGGATAGAAGTGCTCTGCGTAGTACACATGTTCGATGGTTCGATCTCGCGCTCATATCTCACCAAGCAATCCCTCCCTTCGGGGTCGGTACTTTAGTACCAGATTTTTCTGAGTGGATGAGCGGCAGCGATTCGATAAAGTGAAAGGTCACCGCTAATTATCGTAGAGACCAGACAGGTAACCAGTTATCTCAAACGATGCTTGATGAAGACGAATGCATGGCGCATCCCTCAGGGATTGACCAGCACTAGGTGCTTTATCATTTGCGTTCATCCCAAGAAGAAACATTGGCTGCACATCTGAAGTCATTCTCTTGTTGTATTCCCAAAGTGTGTGCACTTTACGATGAAGTAAGGATAACTTAAGAAGGATTGCGAGCGTCACAAAGGAGATCGCTGGCGCGAGGTTTGTTTGTAATTAAGGGATAGATAGATTAATATGTTAAAAACAGCTTAATAAGTGAGAAAAGTGAGGAAGGGTTGGCCAAGCAGTCAATTACGCTTTACTCGGTCTTCGTCCCCTTTCCGGTTGTCAGTCAAGGAATCCTTCATGTTACATTTCTCTAGGAACAGATGTTCACTACTAAGCCACTTAATTTTCCTTTCAAGGCTCTGAAAATTGCCGAGATAATTTCCATTGCCTTTTAGATTTACTTTTGTTCCCATTCATTTTGATGAACTCCGAACAACTGCAGCCACGCTAGCTACTTCCATACATTCAGTGTCACCGCTTCATTTGGCTCTACCTGCCTTCGAAGGAACTCTGGCGTCGGCGTTCATGCAGTACGAAGCCGGTGTTAAAAGCATCCTGGACCAATTGCAGTGCACAAAATCTGTTGTTGAGGTGAGCGAAGACTTCACTGTCTATTCCACAGTTATTATGTGCCATTTCCAGTAATACAATAATGCTGAGTGAAATGCAAAACTTCGAACCTCGGGCGAAAGTTGAACCCGCGCGTGTCACCTTTCCGGTGCTGCGTTCTAGCAGAGTAGAAGCTCCTGTTATGAAGTGGTTATCAAGTGCCCCACGAAACGGTGAGACGCGAGT